>CAUYON010110958.1:0-39878 GCA_963573935.1 Arctocebus calabarensis | reverse complement strand
ATCAAACTTTCACTCCTTGCAGACGATATGATTGTATATCTGGAAAACACTAGGGATTCTACTACAAAACTTTTAGAAGTGATCAAGGAATATAGCAGTGTCTCAGGCTACAAAATCAACACCCATAAATCTGTAGCCTTTATATATACCAATAATATTCAAGCCCCCAAAACAGTCAAGGACTCTATCCCTTTAACAGCAGTACCAAAGAAGATGAAATATTTGGGAATTTATCTAACAAACGATGTGAAAGATCTTTATAAGGAGAACTATGAAACTCTAAGAAAAGAAATAGCTGAACATGTCAACAAATGGAAAAACATACCATGCTCATGGCTGGGAAGAATCAACATTGTTATAATGTCCATACTACCCAAAGCAACATACAATTTTAATGCAATTCCTATTAAAGTTCCATTGTCATATTTTAAAGACCTCGAAAAAATAATACTTCATTTCATGTGGATTCAGAAAAAACCTCAAATAGCCAAGACATTACTCAGAAATAAAAACAGAGCAGGAAGAATCACACTACCAGACCTGAGACTGTACTATAAATTGATAGTGATCAAAACAGCATAGTACTGGCACAAAAACAGAAAGGTAGATGTTTGGAACAGAATAGAGAACCAAGACATGAACTCAGCTACTTACCACTAGTTGATCTTTGACAAGCCAATTAAAAACATTCAGTGGGGAAAAGATTCCCTATTTAACAAATGGTGCTGGATGAACTGGCTGGCGACCTGTAGAAGACTGAAACTGGACCCACACCTTTCATCATTAACTAAGATAGACTCTCAGTGGATCAAAGCTTTAAACTTAAGACAAGAAACTATAAAAATACTAGCAGAAAGTACAGGGAAAACTCTTAAAGAAATCGACCTGGGTGAATTTTTTATGAGGAGGACTCCCCAAGCAATTGAAGCAGTATCAAATATACACTACTGGGACCTGATCAAACTAAAAACTTCTGCACTGCTAAGAACAGAGTAACTGTAGCAGGCAGACAGCTCTCAGATTGGGAGAAAATATTTGCAGATAATGCCTCCGACAAAGGTTTAATAACCAGAATCCACAGAGAACTCAAACGTATTAGCAACAAAAGAACAAGTGATCCCATCTCAGGGTGGGCAAAGGACTTGAAGAGAAATTTCTCTAAAGAAGATAGGCGCACGGCCTACAAGCACATGAAAAAATGCTCACCATCCTTAATCATCAGAGAAATGTAAATCAAAACTGCTTTGAGATATCATCTAATTCCAGTAAGATTAGCCCACATAACAAAATCCCAAAACCAGAGATGCTGGCATGGATGTGGAGAAATGAGAACACTTCCACATTGCTGGTGGGAATGCAAACTAATATATTCCTTTTGGAAGGATGTTTGGAGAATACTCAGAGATCTAAAAATAGACCTGCCATTCTATCCCATATTTTCTTTACTAGGTATATATCCAGAAGACCAAAAATCACATCATCATAAAGATATCTGTACCAAAATGTTTATTGCAGCCCAATTCATAATTGCTAAGTCGTGGAAGAAGCCCAAGTGCCCATTGACCCACAGATGGATTAATAAATTGTGGTACATGTATACCATGGAATACCATGCAGCCTTAAAGAAAGATGGAGACGTTACCTCTTTCATGTTTACATGGATGGAGCTAGAACATATTTTTCTTAGCAAAGTATCTTAAGAATGGAAAAAAAAGTATCCAATGTACTCAGCCCTACTGTGAAGCTAATCTATAGCTTTCATATGAAGACTAAAACCCAGTTATAGCACAAGAATATAGGGAAAGGGGCAAGGGATGGGAGGGGCAGGGAGGGGAAGAGAAGGGGGTGATTGGTGAAGGGAGGGTGATTGGTGGGATCACACATATGGTGCATCTTACAAAGGTACAAGTGAAACTTACTAAATGCAGAATATAAATGTCTTCATATAGTGATTAAAAGGCCATGAAGGCTATGTTAAATAGTTCAATGAAAATATTTCAGATTGTACATGAAGTCAGCACATTGTGACCCATAATTACACTAATGTACACAATTATGATTTAATAAAAAAAAAAAGATGGATCCTTGACATCTTTTGTGTTAACCTGGATGGGGTAGAAACACATTCTTTTTGTCATTTATTTCTCTCCTGTTGCTGTGACTGACTTAGAGTCTCCTTTTCCCCCCTAGTCTACTAGAAGAACTTCCTTTCAGGAAACTAGAGTGGCAAAGCAGATCATGGCCTCTAATTCATGCCTTTTCTCTGCAATGCGACTTGTCAGTACTTCTCAGTAGAGAGGCAGAGTGTATTCCATGCTCTACCAGTTTGGGGCTTGGTCAACAGGGGTGTTGATAGATGTGACGTAAGCGGGGTGTCCTTAGGTGGTTGTGGCTTGGTTTCTCGTGCTTCTACTCTCTATAAAAGGCACATGTCCCGAATAGCAAGGGTCCCAGAAGGAGGCACATGAGTGGACCCAAACCTGATCTGGAACTGAGAACCAGAAGCCTCCTTCAAATAAACACCAGCCACCTAAAGGCCCTTGCACAAAAAGTCAAGTATTCCTGGGTGTGAACTCCTGAAATTTGGGACTCTTGGTACACAGCAGAGACTGGGTGAACATGGCCCAAGTAACTGTCTTCATAAGGTGGGAATGAAGCAGTGCTAGTGCTTACAATTTGGTCAAAGTGGTGAGTTCACAAATAAAAACCTTCCTTCTTCAGATCCCTAACTCAATACCTTCTAGAATCAGAGCATTCATCACCCTTCTGAAGAAATCCCCTGACTCCCAGCCTCCTGCTGTGCAAAGCACCCCTAATGCCCAAAGCACATATTTCCTTCCTTTGCACTCTTAGCATGTGGAATATAACAAATATCAAAACTTACCCACCCGTATTGTAACTCCCTGTGTATCTGTCCTGCAAACTCAGGGTGGGACTGTGTCTTATTTTTTTAATGCCTATTATAATGCATGGCTCATGGTAGCTCTAACATAAATGCTTCTAGAAAGGAAAAGAGGGAGGGAAGGATAGAGGAAGAAGTACAGAACACAGCCCAGTGTTCCCTCTTTATCTACAGATTCTGCATCTGTGGACTCAATCAATAAACCATGGGTCAACAATGTTCAACAAACATTTTTAAAAATAACATGAAAGTAAAAAATACAAATTAAAAAACAATGCAGTTTAACAATTATTTACCTATCATTTACATTGTATTAGATTACATTGTAATCTAGAAATGACATAACGTATACATGGAGATGTGCATAGGTTTTATGCAAATACCATAATATTTATATGAGGGATTTTGAACATCTGAGATTTTGATTTTCCTTATTGGGGGGCATGTCCTGGAACCAACTCTTTGAGAAGGACACTTAATGAAGACCATAGGTGGTAATTGAACTTGAAACACTTTCAAAGGATGAGGAGTATTTGTTCCATCTCTGGGAGGGTAGCTGAACTTGCAAGTGGGCAGGAGTAAGGGGAAGGGGACAGTCACGGGTGCCCTGACCACCTTAGCCTTTCTACTCTCCTTTCCCTCCCCCCACAAGCCCATCTACAGTGAAAATACCCAAGGCAATCTTTTCTTCATAAAGAATGATTTAAAACTCTTGAAGGAGGATGCAATCTATATCCAAAAAAAATTAAATCAGTACATCCAAGAGATATCTGCACTCCATGTCCACTGGAGCACTCATCACAATAGCCAAGATGTAGCCATGAAATGGAATCAATCAAGTGTCTATCAGTGGATAAGCAGATAAAGAAACTGGGTGTGTCTACAAAATGCAATTCTATTCAGCCTTAAAATAGAAGGAAGTCCTGTCATTTGGGGCAACATAGATGAACCTAGAGGACAATAAATAAAGTAAGCCAAAGACCAAAAGACAGATACTGCATGATCTCACTTCCATGTGGAATTTTGACCTCAAAGAAGCAGAGTGTATCAGGGGAATTACCATTCAGTCAGTTGTAGAGATATTGTATTGGTTAAAAGATATAAAATTTCATTTAGATAGAAGGAATAAATTCCGGAGATCCATTGCAGAACATTATAGTTAATTACAGTACATCATACTTTTGAAAGTCATAAAAAAAGTAGATTTTAAGAGTTCTTAACACAAAAAATATATGAGGTAATGTATACATTAATTAGTTGATTTTACATTCCATAATATGTACATATTTCAGAATATTATGCTGTATGCGATAAATACATATAATTGTGTGTCAATTAAAAATCAGTACATAAATTAAATGTAAGAATACATTAAATAAAAATAAATTTTTAAAAATAAAACATATGTCATTAGGGAATTGCAAATTAAAACAACAAGATACTCCTGCATACCTATTAGAATGGTGAAAATCAAAACCCTTGCCAACATCAAGTGCTGACAAGGATACAGAGCAACAGGACTCTCTTTCACTGCCGGTGGCATGGGGACTCTAGAATACAATTTGGATGTTCCTTAGGAAACCAGACTCACTCTTCCCATGCAGTCCAGCGATTAGGCTCTCTGGTATTTACTCAGGTGAGCTGAAAACATGTTGACGCAGAAACTTGCACATGAATGTTTATAGCAGCTTCATTCATAATTGCCAAAATTTGGGAGCAGCCAAGATGTCCTTCAGTAAAGGAACGGATAAATAAATCGCATTATATTCAGATGACTGAATATTATTCTGCACTAAGATGAAACATGCTATCAAGCCATGAAAAGACGTATGGGGAGCTTAAATACATGTTACTATGTAAAAGAAGCCAATAGGAAAAGGCTGTAGAATTCCAACTTTGTGACATCCTAGAAAAGGCAAAACTATGGAGACAGTAAAAAGATTAGTGGCCACCAGGGAGGAAAAATAAAAGAGGGATGAACAGGTAGAGCATAGTGGATTTTAGGGCATTGAAACTATCCTATTATAATGGGATAAAATAGTAGATATGAGACTTTATATATCTGTTAAAACCCATAGAATACACAACACCAAGAGTTGGCCCTAACGTGAACTATGGATGTTGAGTGATGATGACGTGATCCTCCTGCCTCAGCTTCCCAAAGGACTGGGATTATGAGCATGAAACATCACACTATTTTTTTTTTTTAAGATGCTATTCTTTATGGTGAGGACATAACAAAACAAGGGCTTTCAGACATGGCTACTTCACCATTTGCAATAAGACAATTTGACAAAACTAAAACTTTCATACTCAAATAAGAATGTTTCTCTCTACAGACATTTAATATATTTCAAATTGTAACAAAATCTTATTTTTTAACATTTAAAAATAGGATCAGAGCCTCAGACACAATAATCTCACTTATCTCAAGAAAAGCTCTTATCTCAAGAAAAAAATCATACATGCTAAGGCTCATATACAAAAATGTAGATGTTCCATTCAGAGTTGTTTTTTATAAAATGGGTAAGCAATAGAGAGATGAAGTAAGCAATAGAGGGTTTTCGTGTTGAATGGATATTGGTGCATATTCTGGGTTTATCTCGTAGTCGTGAAACTTTTGGTGAGTTATTACTGTGTTACCATATGACCCTCAGTTCCTTCCTTTGCAAATGAGAATTTAAATTTACACCTCAGAGATTTGTGAGAAGGGCTAAAAGAGGGTGTGTGTACATAGCGTGGTACCTGACATGTAATAAGCACTCAGTAAATAGTACTTAGTATCATAATTACAATTAATAATATAACTATTATAATAGTAAGGATATTGGAAGTAAGAAAAATATCTGTTAATACAGGACTAGTTAAATACATCATGGCCCATTCATATATGCACTGTTATATGGCAGTGCATTGATGGAAAACAGACTTCAAGATAGAAAAAAATGTTCCATCCATTCATTCTTCTGTTCATTTGATTAATCAGTGCTTATTGACTGCCTTGGTCATCTGGATACTGATTTACAAGCAGGGAGACTATCAAGTATTAAAATCGAAAGGGATAGATTTCCATGGCTTTCTTTTTTCTAATTTAAGCTTCATTTTCCTCCTTTGTAGACTGAAAGGGTGGGAGTGGTTCCTGAGCTGGTGGTGTTTTGTTAGCCTTCACCTTTTTCCACCTGTTCTGTGCTCTGGGAAGCTGACCCCTGCCGACTATAGGATGTGGGTACTCTCACAGGTTTCCAGGTGGCTTCCAGAAATGGGAGGTAACAGAAGAAGCTGGAGAGAGGGAGGAAAGAGAGGTTGGCTTACTCCCGCCCTGCTCATTCTGCATTGGCACGTTGGAGGGCCCTGACCACTTCGGAAAGCCTCTACAAGGCCCATGGCTCTTGGACCGGGGCTCCTGCTCTTGCTGCTCTTTCATATTATTGCACTTGCATCTTTAGGCACATTCTGTAAAGGCTCCCCACATTGCTAAACCCTGAGTGCTTCACCATCTCTCGTGAATCTCCATAACCCACCCATGCCTTTACAACATACACAGTCTCTTCATTAAAATCTGTTCTTTCATTAGAATTCTGTTCCCCGACTGAACCTTGACTAGGAGTCTTTGAAATCCATCCCTTCCCATTTTTGCTGGTTCCACAACCTGAAGTAACATCGCCAAAGACTTCCTTGGCAGGTTCTCAAATGCTTCGTGTTCACTGCCCTTTATCTTTATTCCTTAAGATTTTCTCACTTGGTGTCCACTAAGGTCAAGTTTTTCTCTTCACTATTCTGAATGCCAATCAATCTAAACCCTGGATTTCTCACTTTGCCTCATCCTGAAATATTTAACTTATCCTAAATCCTTCCATTTTTGCTCAGGGAAACACTGAGAGAGAAGCTACTAACTTCCTGCCCCCTCCCAAAATTTAATGGTTTTCCCCATGTTCTGTGGCCTTAGGCACAATGCACTCTCCCCCCCCCAATATGGCTAGATGTAAAATTTATATTATCATAACAGAAAATTCATGTAGGTGCTATTGATGAGAAGCAGAGGGAAGTAGGCAACTAAAAGTATAGGGCTTACAATTAATATATTGGAAACAAGTTCTTTTTGAGCTTTTCAAAGCTTTGTTTGTTGATTTGTTTAATAAACATTTGTCAAGTGCTTTGTCTGTGCCAGACCCTGAGGATTCAGAGGTTAAAAGACAGAATTTACCCCTGAGCTCACAGTCTGACAGAAGAGGCCTTCATCCCCTAACACTAAAGTAGGAAGAGCAAGGGCATCTAATGTAACATGGAGGAGAACATTGGTGCTACGTGCGTTTAAAAGAAGAAAAATCAAGGTCATGTGGTCTCTCCTTAATAAGCCAGTGAGGCATTTCTGGTTTTCTTAAAACAAACCCAAGAATTTGGCATTTCTCATAAGGGAGTACCCTGTTCAAATATTATCATAACCCAGGTAGGCAACAAAAATAGGTAGGAAATCGCTACCTACTTCACAGTGAAACCCACACACTGTGAGAAAGTGTGCTCTGCAATCCTCAATTTCAGGAGAACCATCCGTTAAATGAAGCGAGCAACTTAAATAGCAGAAGCACGTTATTCCTTACGATCATTGGACTTAATTTGCAGCTTATCTTGGCAACCACCAAAAAAAAAAAAAAAGCTTAGGGAAACTAAACTTAGAATTTACTATTGGAAGCATCAAATGATAAGAGCATTAACCCCCTGAAGGGAGCACTGATTTATGTAAAATTTTAGTCATTTAGGCAAATGAGCAAAATTTAACAAAAGAGAAATTTTTATATAATCTATTTCTACCAACAACTACTGAGCCCTACACCCTGGTAGCCTCAAGGATAGAAACAAGGATGATAAAGGCAGAATCTGTGTGTGCCAGAGGAGAGAGTTCTTGCAAAGAAAAAAGGTGTGCCGAAGTAGCTATGAGAAGGAAGTGTCTGAAGCAGGCAAGGGAGACTGAGTGCAGGCTAGGCAGTCTCTGAGGGGAGAAGGGGGTGAGCACGCCTTTTCTGTAGAGTCGGAGAGTAAATATTATGGGCTTTGTGGACCATATGGTCTCTGTTGCAGCAACTCGGCTGTGCTGTTGGAGCCCCGAAAGCAGCCACAGACAGAAAATACATAAATGAATGTGGCGGAGTTCCAATCAAACATAAAACCAAGCTAGTGGGCTGTTGTTTGCTAACCCCTGACTTGGAGAGTTGTGGGGCTATCAGGGAAGGCTTCACAAAGAACACGCGAGGCTCTGTCACTCAGCCTGGGTTGCTGGGTCAGTGACGGTATAAGGTCTATCTAGGGTACTTGAGTTAGTGTGTTTCAAGTAACCTTGTGTGTTTCAAGTAACCTTCAAGTCCTTGGGAAGTTGCCTCAACAGAGGCTGGATTTTGTACTCCTGGAGGGAGTTTTGTCTTTTACTCCTATTATCAGGCCACCCATTACAAGAAAGTTCATGAAATGAAAGAAAGAATGGATGCACAGTGGATGCAATATTAATACTTGCTTAGTATTATTGTATTTGAGTTTAGCACCATAAAACATACTTTCTAAAATATATATTTTGAGACAGACTCTCACTCTGTCACCCTGCATAGAGTGCTGTGGCATCATCATAGCTCACAGCAACCTCCAACTCTCGGGCTCAAGTGATCCTCTTGTTTCCAAGTAGCTGGGACTATATAGGTGCCTGCCATGACACTCGTCTATTTTTTCTATCTTTGGGGTAAAGATGGGGTCTCACCCTTGCTTAGCTGGTCTTGAACTCCTGAGCTCAAGCAATCCTCTTACCTCAGCCTCCCCCAGTGTTAAGATTACAGGTGTGAGCCACCAGGCCTGGTCTACATGTGCTTTTATACACTCAATTTTGGCTTTTTATTTTATGTAATTTTTCTCCAAGTGGAAATCATGTTCTAGGTAAAGGAACAAGAAATTAAGAAGGGTAGAGACCTGTGCTTTAGACACAAACTCCCCTAAAAGGCCTTTTTGAAATCTGAAGGCTCAGAAATAAATATTGACTGGTGAATTAGAGCCAGGAATCATTCAGTAGGTAAGACTTAAGATTGATCAATGGTTGATTTACTTCTTTTGAAGAATTCTCATTGCTTTTCAAAAGCAAATAAACCAGGAAAAGCAGATGCTTCTTTCATTAAAAAATACACACACATGCATGCACAATATAATAAAATAAAATAACTGCCAGCCAGAGAACAGCATTTCTTAGGGAAACTATTCTAGTACCGCCAACAGATAATCGTGCTAACATGCATTTATACACATCATTTCAGGAAAAACGTACATGCATATAGTTTTATGGGTAGAGGAAGAATCAGCTTGGTAAGACTCCTGCCTTGGCTCAAAGTTGTTAAGATTCTTATTCAGCTTTGTGGGCACCAATTTTTTAATGGAAATACCATTGGGTATTTACAAACAAAGTGGGCCCCTCATTTGTTATCTCTGCAAGTGTTGATATTTTCAACAGCAGTGACATGAGATACTTAAGGACAAATTGCATAGAGAAAGCAAAGAGAATTGATACTTGTTAAATGCTTATCCTATATTAGACACAACATTGGCATATATTTTCTCAGTGAATTCACCAGACTAATTTCTTGGTGGATAAGACTGAGTCAGACTCACTCACTCACTATGTCCTCAGCTTATATGCTTGGCATACTGTGGGTGCTCAATTAATGCTGAATGAACTCTCACAACAGTGCTGCAAGCTGCATGGCCAAGTAGGCAGGACAGATAGTACTCAGGCTTAGTAACACTTTTTCCATCCTACCAGTCTGTCTTCAATGCATAATGTTGCTTTTTGATTCCCAAGGCCAAGATTTGGAGACTAGCCAAGAAACATGACTTTTAAAAATAATTCTAGCAAAAAGAAAGTTGAGATACAAATTACAGTATTATTTACTTACCTCCTCACTACAAGGGGGATGAGCAGAGCTTTGCCGAATCTATACGGACTAGTCCATGATTTCAAGAATAGCTCTGAAATGTGGCATAGTGCTCAAGAGTGTGGAGTCTGGATCAGAAAAGATGTATGTCCACATTCTGTCAATTACTAGCGAGTTATTTTCTTCTCTGAACCCCAGTCTCATCATCAGGTAAGACACAGACCATAATAAAATCAATTGTTTCTAAACCCAACTATCCTTCCACTGTTTACTTGCACCTGCACAGCTGAAAGGTGTGGGAAACATCAACGGTTCATCCATGTTGTCCCAGATGACAGAATTTCCTTCTTTTTTAGACCATGAACAGCCAAATCAATATTGTACAATAAGGTATAAGCTGGAGGCCTCACATTACCTGATTTAAAAATACAACACAAAGTGAAAGTAATCAAAATGGCATGATATTAGTTTAAAAACAAACACATCAACCAATGGAAAAGAAGAGAGTCCACATATAGACTCACCATGGTCAACTGATTTTCAACAAAAGCACCAAGAACACACATGGGGAAGGGATAGTCTCTTCAATACATGGTGCTGAGAAATCTGCCTTCTCTGCTTGTGAAGTGGAAGCACATGTCTGTTCTCATAGTCACCCTGCCAAGAGTCCTCTATGTCCCTGGTTTCCTACCACCTTAGGCGCCTTCCTCCAAAATTATTCCCTTTCTCCACTGCACGGTCAGTTTCTCCCCCTCTCCTGAATCATTTGTATAACAGAAGTTATAACTGGAAGTTCTTTACTTCTAGTTCCCAACTCATTGCCCTGCTCCCTGCCCACAACAAAACCGTGGGCACCAGGGAGCTTTCCTTTTCCCAACTCACTCCAACAGGCCCTCTGTTTTCCCCATTCTGCCCTCATGGCTCTTGGTGAAGTCATCAGAAATTCCATGTTGCTAAATCTCATGGATAATTCTCTGTCTTTCTGGTCCTCCACCCCTCACAGTGTCTTCCATCTCTTTCTTTTCCTTCAGAACTCCACCCCGTCATGGGTTTCCTCCGCCTAAGAATTCCTCCTATGACCAGGTCACAATTTACAGCACCTGATGGGAAATAAAAATGGGGGGCCCTCATTGAATAATTACTATGAATTTCAAGGCTACAACAGCAAAGCATTAAACCAAGTGCAGTGTGGGGCCCTTTCCTTTGTGGGAGTCCTATGGGACAGCACAGTCACTGCCCATGAAACTGGCTCTGGTTCCTATTTGTCTAAAGGTTACAGAGTTTACAAGCACCACCTCAAACTTTCCTCCTTCCTATTAATCTATGATCTCCCCCCAGGGATCTCATTTGTTTCCATGGTTTAATAACCAAAGCTCTTGTAATGAAATTGCGTTAAATCTCTACTCTCAACTTTTCCCCTAAGTGTCAGATTTGTTTATCCAAATGTCTCCATGGTACTTCCTCCAAGATATCTAAGAGATACCTAAAACTTCACATGGCCAAAAGCAAAATGTTGAGTTATCCCATCTACTCCAACCCACAAACCTATCCTTGCTTCAAATGCTCTAATTTCAACACATAGCATACAATATCTTTCATCTTCCAAAACTGAAAGTTATTCATGCCCCAAACTTGTAAGTCATTCTGATTCCCACCATTGCTTTTATATCCCAGGTCCAATCCATCAACAAATCCCATTAGCTTTATTGAATCTGCCGAATTTCTCCCATGTCTATTGCTTCCACTCTAGCTCAATGTTTGGCACAAAACCAGAGCATCATAAATATTCGTCAGTGAACAAATGGGTGAACGAGATAGTTGTGAAAATGCTAAAGCAATTTAGTATAAAGTTCTTATTACTATAATTTGGTTGCTTAATAAACAGTAGTTGAGATAATGTAATTAATACAAATTTTAGCATTATTATAACTAGTTATTCCCCAAACCCAATTATGCCCCCACTTTTACCCCAGGCACACATTGGACTACATTTCTAGGCTTCCTTATAGTAGTACGTGTGCTCATGTGCCTTAGTTGACCAGTGGAACATGGGCAGAAATGATGTGTGCTGCCCTGGTTCATAAAACCTTCCACATGACACTGTGCATTCTTTCCTTTCATGGTTTGCTGGCTGGTTGGTGTTCCCCAAGTTGACCTTGGAAATCATGTGTTAATGATGGCAGAGCCTAGCCATGGATCCCTGAAGGTGGGGCAGAGCTTCATCCTCCCTGTAGAATAGTCAGACTTACTTGAGAGAGAAACATCTATTGTGCTAAGCCATAGAGATGTTGATGCTCATTGCAATTGCAACCTGAGTTATTTTAATGATTAGAACTCACTGCTTCTCTAGTATCAGGTTCTGTGCAGTTTCAAAAGGAGGACAGGTCTTCACAAAAGACTGGCTTAGGAATCATAACCCACAAGATGTTAGGGGAGCCTTGGAGGGTAAACTTTCCAGTAATAAATTATCACGTGTCCTTACTTAGGAGTCAAACCAAGAACAAAGTTGGAAGTCTTGTTTTGTTGACTGGCACATAGTAGGTACCTGTAAGTATTTGCTAAATAAATGGATGAGGAGAAGAAAGGCCCTGGGTGGCTCAGGACAGAATATACTCTACTTCTATGGGAACCTCAGGGAAGCCGTTGGATTATGATACAATAATTACTTTCGATGACTTGTAGATATTACATAATTAAGTACTTTTCAGATGGCCAGTGTGTCCCACTTTTACAAAATTATGTAGCTACTTGCATATAAATTAAAGTGCAAATCAGGTCATTTTTTACCTTTCTCCCACCAATGTGCAAATTAGCCAGGCTCTTATCATAACATGGGAGTTTACTGAAGCTGAAAGAGTAGTTGAATTGGACTTGCATTTATTTTTAATGACTCACTTAGCTGAAAATGCATGTTAATTCTGCAGCTAATCATCATCATCATTTAGCATCTCAAATTAAAATACAAATGGCACCAAGGACACAGAAACTTACATTCCTGACCATACATATCCTACCAGGATCAGTCAGAGAATGGAGTTGAATTTGCTGTTATGTATTCACTCTCCCTGGGAGCTGGGAGCCATCTTTCAGCTGCCCCATGCTGCTCAATCTCCTTTTGCTTCCATTCTGCCTGTGTCAGCATCTGTAACATTGTGGCGCAACTGTTTTGTCCTCCCTGTCTACCTGACTAAAGGGAAAGGCAGGAGCAAGGACTTGATCTTTGGATTCTCAAAGCTTAATTCAGAGACTGGCATGTCGGAGGTTCTCCATCAATGTTCGATGAATGAATAAAAAATAGTGAGAAAGGTAATCCAGTGACCTTTTGGCTATTAGGACTAGGAAAACACTATCATTGATGCATCATCGATTCAATCATTTGAGTCATGAATATCCATCACAGAAAAATTCAAAGACAAGTCAGCTAAGTTTGCTGCTCAAAATCTACTTGTTTGGCCACCACACAGTAAGCAGCTGTTACTACAGATCAGTGGTTCTCAAACTTCCTAATGCCACAATGTATTTTCATTGCTAAAAAGGGGTCGCGACCTACAGGTTGAAAACCGCTGCTGTAGATGAATGTTTGGGAACTCTCAAAATTTATATGTTGAAAATTTAATCCCTGATATGATGATACCAGGAGGTGGGAAATTTAGGGGGGCATGATCAGGTCATGAGGGCACAGCTCTCATGAATGGGATCGGTGCCCTTACAGAAGTGACCCTGGAGATTTTCCTTGCCCTTTGCATTGTGTGAGAATGCAGTAAGGAGAAGGCCCTGCACAAGCCAGGAAGTGGACCCTCCCCAGACACAAAATCTTCCAGCGCCTTGATCTTGGACTTCCCAGCCTCCAAAATGTGAGAAATAAATTTCTGTTGTTTATAAACTGTCTGGTTTGTGCTGCTCTGTTACAGCAGCCCCAGTGGATCCAGGCACTCTGCACACAGAGTGAAAACAGACTCTCAGAGCACTCAGTCTACAGGAGGAAGACTTGTCAGAAGACACTCTACTAACTGCCAGGTGTTTAGAGCTACAAAACGAGGGCACACAAAGTGCACTGGGGCGCAGCTCTGGGAACAGCTAATTGCCTCCAGCAGTCTCAAAAACTGCGACACAGAGAAGCTGACTTTCAAGCTGTAAATTTAAGGGTGCTAACAAGTGTGGCATGAAGGGGAAGGGAGTTGCTCACTAAACAATGCCCCATTTATTTCATAGAGAGTCTGATTAAAGAAATTGCCATCTATTTTGGAATATGGCCTAGAAAGTTTCATAGGTGCCATGAATTATATAATACCTCTTTGTCTCATCTTGTCCTTCTTTCCGTAAAACAGGTATGAAAAATGACCTTACTTCGAGGACCAGCTGGTCAAAGATTTAAGGTGATACAAAAACTCAGTAATCACAAAGTGATGAATAGAGATAGACCACCAGGAACAACCACCCGGGCAAAATGATTTCTAAGGGTCAATTAATATTTGGAAATAGGGATGTTACAGGGTATATACACCCTCTATTAGATGAAGTCTTGGGTCATTCCTAGCACTGGGCAGGAAGGTGCAATGAAGGCCCAGAATAAATGTACTTATTCTTTAGATTTTATAACTAAAGATACAGGCTAGTAACACCTGAAAAATATTGTAGAGAAAAAGACTTCTCTAAAACCTATCCTGAACTTGTGAAATCATATATTATTATACATTGGGAAACGTAAAGTGATTCAAAAATCAAAAGAGAAAATAGTCACTGCTTTGAATAGTTAGTTCCTGCATACAGAAGCCTGGATATTGATTTCCTGAACTATAGATTACCCTGGCACACTACAAAAGTTTATTTATTGTACTGCTGTCTAAAAAAAAAAAAAAGGAGTTTGCAAACCCTAATTAAAGTTTAAATGAAAGCAATCATCAGATAAAAGTGAGGCAAAGACTAAGGGATTAAAATATATTATGCTGTGATGGTATTTGAAAGTAAGAAAATGGAGGATCAGGATGGTTTTCTAAAAAAAATCCTGCAAATATATATGGAAAGACAAAATCGTGTTTCAAGGACTATGCTGTAAAAAAAAAAAAAAATTAATGAAAACTTAAAATAAACCCTCACTGTGTTAATTTAGTTTTTCAATAGACAACCAGTGTTGCTTAACTGAATTCCATCAGCTGTAGAATATGATAAGGATAACTAAAGAAAAGGAAATCATTATTTTGTGGGATTTTTAAAACAGGAGTCATGATGCTCTGGAGTTTTAAATAAGGTATGTTTGAAAGGGAATTTGCTGTATAAAAATAACAAACTGTATAAAATATTAGAGGGAAATGTAAGAAATGTTAACTGCATCCTTCAGCTTAGGGTCTCAGCTGCTTTCTGGCAACCCTCTCCACACACATCAGTCTCTAAGTCCCAGAAATTGCTCCCTCTCAGCATTGTGCCAAGCCTCTGTACCCCTTTATGAAATTTTCCTCGAATTATCCAAATTTGAGCATGCTAGCTATTTTCTACTGAGATTGGAATGGACTTCTCGGGTGGGAACTCTCATGCATTTGAGAAACACAGGCAGGGCCAGCCATGGTGGCTCACTCCTGTAATCCCAGCCCTCAGAGGCCAAGGTGGGTAGATGGCTTGAGCTCAGAAGTTCAAGACCAACATGAGCAAGAGTAAGACCCCATCTCTACTAAAAATGGAAAAAAATAGCCAGGCATTGTGGTGCACATACCTGTAGTCCCAGCTACTAGGGAGGCTGAGGCAAGAGAATAGTTTGAGATACTTGAGGGTAGAGGTTGCTGTGAGTTATCATGCCATGGTGCTCTAACAGGGCATGGAGCAAGCCTGTGTCTCAAAAAAAAAAAAAAAAAAAAAAGAAAAGAAAAAGAAATGCAGGTACAACCTCCTTGCCAGGAGGAAACAGAAGATAAATAATTCAGGGCAAATAGTGACATCATTTACTCAAGTTGTCACCAGCAATAGCAAGAGACAAAGTGCAGGTGGAAGGGAAGGTGCTGGGAGGTCAGAGGCTGAGACACTTAATTCCTTTGGTGATGAGTCTCTTGGTTTGTCCTCACGGTCTCAAGAAGTATACAAAGAGGCCCCGCCCCGCACTCGTAAGTTCTCGCGAGAATTACACTTCCGCCCTTTTGGCTGGCTGAGCACCACCATGGCGGTTGGCAAGAACAAGCGCCTTACGAAAGGCGGCAAAAAGGGAGCCAAGAAGAAAGTTGTTGATCCATTTTCTAAGAAAGATTGGTATGATGTGAAGGCACCTGGTATGTTCAATATAAGAAATACTGGGAAAACACTAGTCACAGGACTCAAAGAACCAAAATTGCATCTGATGGCCTCAGAGGTCGTGTGTTTGAAGTGAGTCTTGCTGAACTGCAGAATGATGAAGTTGCATTTAGAAAATTCAAGCTGATAACTGAAGATGTTCAGGGCAAAACTGCCTGACTAACTTCCATGGCATGGATCTTTCCTGTGACAAAATGTGTTCTATGGAGAAAAAATGGCAGACTATGATTGAAGCTCATGTTGATGTTAAGACTACCGATGGTTATTTGCTTCCTCTGTTCTGTGTTGGTTTTACTAAAAAATGCAACAATCAGATACGGAAGACCTCTTACACCCAGCACCAACAGGTTCGGCAAATCCGGAAGAAAATGATGGAAATCATGACCAGAGAGGTGCAGACAAATGACTTGAAAGAAGTTGTCAATAAATTGATTCCAGATAGCATTGGAAAAGACGTAGAAAAGGCATGCCATCGTTAGAAAAGTAAAAATGCTGAAGAAACCCAAATTTGAATTGGGAAAACTCATGGAGCTTCATGGTGAAGGTAGTAGTTCTGGAAAAGCTGCTGGAGACGAGACAGGTGCAAAGTTGAACGAGCTGATGGACATGAACCACCAGTCCAAGCATCTGTCTAAAATTCAGGCTTTTAATAATGACAAATAAAGAATCCTATTTGTGAAAAAAAAAAAAACAAGTCTACAAAGAGGAAATTGAGAAATTGAAATCTCTGAATGTACAATTAAAAGTATGCATAGAGAAAAAAATCAGAAAGCTCCCAAAGCAGCCCTGTGCTGCAGTCCCAGTGATCCCTCTTCTTCCAGAATCACAGAACAGACAGAGCCCAAGCCCAGAGCCTGACTAATGACTGCAGAGCTGCAGCATCAATGACAAACCAGCTTTATCGGGTGTCTGATATCAAGATAAGGCTCTTGTGCAAAGTGGGTGTGGCCCTGATAAATGGGATGGAATCGTTTGGACAGACATGGACAAGCTACAAACTTTGAACCCTCAAAATGCCACTGCCCATGGGAATAGGCATTTCCTCCCTATGAAAACCAGGCTTTCCCTGCATAATAACCTGTCAGTCATTTCCTCAGGACTGACTTGTGTCACCTCTCATTGCTTCTAGATCTATGCCTAAGTTAGGATGCAGCACAGCTCACAGAGAGAAATATGAGACAGTCTATATTCCTTACTAAGAAACCCTCCGTAAGATTTACAGAACCTCACCAGTCTGCATTGGCACAAGTCAATAGTGCATGTCTGAGTTTTTAAAAGCGATGGGCCAATGAAGACAAGATATAAGGCTTGGTCTGGTTGAACTCAATGATGAGATGCACTCACCCAGGATTTAGGGTTTAATGTTTTAGCTTGAGCCTCAGGGAGTGGCCTCAGTAATTTTCCTGACTAGCCGTTTAAAACCTTCACTTCAAGGTGGCCTAACACATGCAGAAGATTGAAACAGGACCCTAATCTCTCACCACACAAAAACTAATTCAAGGTGGATAAGAGACTTGAATGTATGGCATGAAACCATAAGAATTCTATAAGAAAATGTAGGAAAAACTCTTCTAGATATTGGCCTCAGCAAAGAATTTATGTAAGACCTCAAAGGCAATTAAACCAACAATAAAAACAAATGATACTTGATTAAGTTCAAAAGCTTCTGCACAGCTAAGAAAATAATCAATGGAGCAAATAAGCAATCTACAGAATGGGAGAAAATAATTACAAACTATACACCCAATAAAGGGCTAATATCGAGAAACTCCCAAGAACTCAAACAAATCAGCAAGAATATAACAACAACATTTAAAAGTGGGAAAAGACAGGAACAGAAGTTTTTAAAAACAAAATAGACAAATGGTCATCAAACACATTAAAAGATGCTCAATGCCACTAATAATCAGGGAAATGCAAATTAAAACCACAATGATATATCACCTGATTCCTTTTAGAATGGCTTTATTAAAAAGTCCAAAAGCAATATATACTAGCATGGATACAGGGAGAAAGGAACTGCAAATTAGTACAACCCCTACAGAAAACAGAATGGAGGTTCTCAAAAACTAAAAGTGAACCTACTATTCAATCCAGCAATCCCACTACTGGGTAGCCATCCAAAGGAAAATAAATCATCTTATCAAAAAGACATCTGTATTTAAGTGTTTATTGCATCACAATTCATAATTGCAAAGATGTAGAGTCAACCCAAAGTGTCCATCAATTCATGAATAAAATGTGGTATTCATACCATGGAGTACTACTCAGCCATTGAGAGGATGAATTCATGCCTTTTGTAGCAATTTGGGTGGAACTATAGACCACTATCCTAAGCGAAGTATCACAAGAATGGAAAAACAAACACCGCATGTATTCTCTAATAAATTGGAACTAACTGTGGGACACAGATGTGCACAGAGGGAAGTAGAACTCAGCAGAAATCAAGAAGTGTGGAGGGGGGAGAAGGAGAGGGGGCAAAAACCTACCTAACAGGTATGATGAATGCCGTTCAGGTGATGGGCACAATTATATTCCTGACTCAAGCATTACAAAATGTATCCATGCAACAAAAATATTTGTACTCTCATAATATTCTGAAATAATAATTTTTTAAAAGATGGCCTAAGTTCATGTGGTCAAATTGAACTTCCCAGCATCCTGGAGAGCAGGGGTTGGCTGTGATCTATGGGCCAAATATGGCCTGCCATCTGTTTTTTTATGGCTGGAAAGCTAAGCATAGTTTTTATAATTTTAAAATGTCAAACAAACAAGAATACTCGCTGAGTTTTGCCTCTTGGCTCACAAAGACTGAAATACTTATTATGTGGCCCTGAGCTGACCCCTGCTGTAGAGGAAGGAGTCTGAAGGTTGGAAATAGGGTGCTGAATTGGATCTCAGAAGAGCAACAGCCATTCCCTAAACAAACACAGCACCCACACTTCACTGAGACTGGGGGAGGAGGAAGCACTCGTAAAAAGTTCGTGGTAGCCATCTTCTGCATTGTGGCTGTTCCCTGCAGCCTGGAATTGGGGGAGCAGGTATTTTAAATAGAATCAGTGTCTTTGATGTCAATGGAGATGAAGGGATAAGACTAATGGTTGGGAGCAGCTCTTAGCTGTCAGCAGCAAGATGGATACAACAAACCACAGGGACAGAGTCCTGATCCACAGGAATCTATAGTGATTGACTGAGCTCAGGACTCTTTTTTTTTTTATTGTTTGTGATTCATCGAGGGTACAAAGAATTAGGTTATACTAATTGCAGTTGTTAGGTAAATTCCCTCTTGTAGTTGTATCCCACCCCCCAATAGGTGTGCTGAAAACAGTGACCCCCCCCAGCCCCCTTCCTCTTCCCCACTGCCTGATCCCTCATTCCCTACCCCCTCCTTTGTGTTAGCTCATCTACTGCCTTCTTGTTAGAATACAGTACTTTGGATTCTTGCTTCTCCATTCTTGGGATCCTTTACTAAGAATATGTGTTCCGCCTCCATCCAGGTTAATACAAAAGATGTAAAGTCTCCATCTTTTTTATTGGCTGAATAGTATTCCATGGTATACATATATCACAGCTTGTTAATCCATTCCTGGGTTGGTGGGCTTTTAGTGTTGCTTCCATATTGGTGTTTGTAAACTGAGCTGCGATAAACAGTTTAGGGCAAATGTCTAGACATTACTTGACATTAGGCCTAGAAATAGGATTGTAGGATCAAATGGAAAGTCTAATCTCCTTAAGAGATCTTAAGATCTCAGGATTCTTAAGAAATAATATAGAAATAGATGCACAACCTATTGAGGTGCTATTTGGCATATACAAGAGGATAAATTCTAGCACTGAGGAGCTGGAACACAATACAGTCACTGCAGTGGGGATTCCAGCCTCTTACCAAGTTCCACTGACCCAGAGCTTCTCAACAGAGAGAGAAGTTGGATGCCTTTGAGGGGAACCTGCAGGGCGATCTCTGGTGCGTGTGCACATTGCCCTGCACACCTTCCAAAAATAGGTGACTGTGCACTAAGGACAAGGAACTATTCATACCTTCTACAGGTTAGATGTAGGCCAGAACATAGACTGTTCTCTGAAGAGCTCTCTGAAATACTGCTCTGCTGCACCATTCAAATGGGGGGCTTTGTGGAGATACATGATAAAGCCTTGGCCTGAGTTCATCTTGTAGTGGTCCAGGGGCACCAGAGACCCATCCAGATGTTTTCCCAGTACTAAACTGTATAGAAGCAGACACATGTATCACCTGGCAGCCCTCCTCTCTTGGTGGTTTTCTAATTTACTGAGTGAGAGCAATGAATGATGGGCCCTCCTAGAACTGCCCCTACTCACAAGAATAAATTAAAAAACAACACCACACACCTGGAGGAACTTCAGAGCTTGGCGCTACTATCTAAGATGCAAAGAATGCAGGCATGACAATTTCTATCTTCTCTTCATTTAATTCAACAAAAACCAGATTCGTAACAGTTAATTTTATGTGTTGACTTGACTGAGCCATGGGGTGCCCATATATTTGGTTAAATATTACTCTGAGTACTTCTGAGAAGGTGTTTCTGAATGAGATCAACATTTGAAATGAAAGACTGAGTAAAGCAGTTGCTCTCTGATGGGCCTCGGCTAATCTACAAGCCTTTAATAGAACCAAAAGGCTGAATAATGAATAATTTGCTCCCTGTGCCTATCTTTGACCCATGGTATCAGCCTGCTGCTGCCTTTGGACTTGGACTAAGACTAGAACATACATCATTATCTTGTCTGCTTTTCAAGCCTTTGGACTTAAGACTGGACTGTACTTTGGCTGTCCTGGGCCCAACGCTTGCTGACTGTAGAACTTGGTACTTCTCAACCTCCATGATTGCATGAACCAATCTCTCTCTTCTCTCTCTTTCTCTTCCACTCTCTCTCTCTCATTCTCTTTCTTTGGAGACCCCTAACACAAAAGGATCTGTGAAGACTATTAATTAAGAGACTATCACAAACTGAACTAAATGACATCACCAATCACAGCTGGGGCTCCAGAAGTGATTTTTTACTGGAGGAAATCAACACAGACACAGATACCGGGTATGCAGCTATGGCCCAGGTAAATACCCCCCATCATCATCAGTAAGGAAAATCAGAGTCAATTTGCCTTCACTCATTGTGGATAAGAGTCTACCTTTACTGTGAGCATCAGACCTCTCTGTCATGGTAGTGTCTGAAGCATTTCTGCCAGTACCACCACTCACAGACTTACAGGATGTCCTATCCATTTGCTTGTTCTCACTCAACATCACCTTTGACCAGAGAATGTATTTGCATTTTTAAGGCAAAGCTGGATTACACTCATGCTCATGGATTCCTTGGTCTCACCGTGTCTCCTAGTTTCCAGAAGCTTGACAAATGGTGGAATGACTGCAAAGACTCAGTTACAATGATAGCTAGGAGACAACTTCTATAAGGTTGAGCTGCTGCCCCAGAGGATTCAGTATATTCATTAAAAGAATATTTTATACAAAGAACATTTTCATGATGTATCTCCCTCCTCAGATTGCATGGGTTCAGGAACAGGAAAGGTAGTAGTGCTCCTACCTTAACTCCAACCCGAACATGTAATAACCCACTTTTAGAAATTTTTGCTTCTCATCCCCATGACCTTGACCACCTGACCTTGGAAGTTCTAATGTGTACGGCTGAAATGCTCTTATCAGGAAACATAGTCACAGATGCATTAAGGTGGAAGCAGCAAATTCCCCAGGATAGGTTGTGCTCCTTATACTGCTGAACCAACATGCAGAGAAGGTCTTGCTGATTGATTCCAATTTCCAGACAGAACCTGCGATGCTGCTGTAACATAGAGGATGACGCCTGGAACCAGGGAACACTGAAGCAACTCAACAGGGAAGGGGCCACCAAGGACTGAGGCTCTGCGTTTGGGTCACTGCCATCCAGCCCCCTCCAGCCAAGGAGCTGGAGACACTCAGGAGATCAGGAAAGGCGGTGGCCATATGTGGCCTGTGCTCCAGCAGCTACGCTACCATTGCTCCTTTCTTCCCGCTCCACTGGTCTGAGGCGGAAGTATGCCCAAAGTGAAACTGCCCAACAATAAACTTTCCTGTGTCCTCTGGGAAAGGAATAAGGACTTTTCACTTAGACTAAAGACAAGCACATCCCCTGGATAATAACCACTGGCCCTCCAGATCCACTCTCCACCCTTCTCCACCCTGCCCTCCACTCTGAGGGGCTGACTGAAGGACTCTGTCAATGGGCTCCCTGGCCCCCCGTGCCAGGGGAAGCACCAGCTGAAGACTAAAGGGATAAGGAAGAGAGATGCCAGGGTTTTACTCCCCTGTTTCTTTCCTTGTGGAATCATCAGCCGTGGCCGTGTCCTCCCACCAAGGTCTGACAGGTCTGACAGTTCTGGCAACCACTCTTTCCTGCCCTGCGCCCTCAGGCCTGCAGTGTCCACTGGCAGTCAACTAGTGGGAGTTACTGTTCCTGCACACACCTTTGCAAATGGTCCCTTTATTACATTCTCAAATTATCCTAATTTGAGTGTTGCATCTGTTTCCTTCTGAGACCCAGATTTATATAGCATCAATAAGGTAAAATAAAATGCTGCTTTTGTGAGGAATTTTTTTGTTTGTGTTTCTGAACACACACAGAGGCTCAAGTAAAGTCCTTGAGGCAAAAGCAGGACTTGTGATGAAAGGTATCTATATGTGTGTGGCAGGGGGTAAAGGGTGTGAGTGAGAGGTCAAAGAGTAGATTCCTACCAAGAATCCTAAGGCTAGAGGGAGAGGAAACTATAGCGGTAGTCAATTCAGGAGTAAGAACTTCACATCTATGTATCGGATTTTCCAAGTAGGAACCCTTTAGATCAGAATTCTGAGCAGAAATAAGAAATGATTGCATAGCCTAACTATAAAATACCTATTCTCTTTCTCTGCTAAAAGCAGCCTCATCTTTTCTGAGGTCCTGCCTCCCCTCCTCCACCTATAGGTAATTCATGTAAAATGAATGCAACCCATTTCCAGCTCTAAAAAAGGGGCAAGTGATCCAGGCTTATCTAGCCAAGTAGAGCATCACATTCTCTTGTCCTCCACAACTGATTCAAGGACGGGCATATGATGTTGTTAGAGTCATATTTTGATACTTTAGCTGCAGAGAGCTGGTGCGAGGTATCTAGATAGCTGGAGTCACTGTCTGCCATCTTGCAACTAAGAGGGGATAGTCTTCCTGAAGAGAAAGTCAACTCAGAAGAAACAGATGAGAAGCTCTGACAACACTGTCTGGGCTTCCTGGATCAAACCATGCCTGAAGGCAGATATGCCTTTGGAATTTTCTTTTGTTCAGAAAACTGGGTGATCTGTCACCTACAATAGAAAAAGCTCTTACCATCAGTAATAGACCAAGGGTAGGGCGTGAGATCAGCACACCCTGGTGTATGCATTAAAAGGCCATTTGATAAAGAATTTGCAAATAATAATAAACACCCATGACAAGTGAGTCTACTTTTTATTACCACCATTCTCTGGTAATTTTAAAGTGTATCAAAACACTCCTCCCCCCAAAATCTTTTTACTGGTCCAAGTTCTAAGTAATTATTCCAATTACTGTTAAGTTTTAATAATATACATATATACTTTGTAGAGTATTAGTACATAAGATACATAATATACTTTAAATTAGCTCTTTTTTACCTTTTAATCAATTATCTTTATTTTATCTTTTTAAGTTGATTTTTTTTTTTAGGCAGAGTCTCACTTTGTCACTCTTGGTAGAGTGCTGTAGCATCATAGCTCACAGCACCCTCAAACTCTTGGGCTCAAGTGATTCTCTTGTCTCAGCCTCCCAAGTAGCTGGGACAACAGGCGCCTACCACAATGCCTGGATATTTTTTTTAGAAACAGGGTCTCATTCATTTGCTCAGGCTGGGCTCAAATTTGTGAGCTCAGACAATCTACCCACCTTGGCCTCCCAAAGTGCTGAGATTATAGGCATGAGCAATCAATTACCTTTAAGTAAACTTTATTCTAGGAAATTAATTCAGAGAACTCTCTACTATATAGATAACCTCCAGATATAAGCGAGTACGTTTGTCTCAGAAGCTCAGAAAAGATGGACCCATCTCAGCCTAGGGGAATTAGGAAAGCCTTCCCAGTACAGCTAATACTTGCACTGACTTTTGAAAGTCAATACCTTCATCTCATACCTAGATTATTTGAGCAGATTTCTAATAGGTCATGCGTAGTCTCTTCTGGCCACTCGATAGTCTATTTTCATCATTTCAGCAGGATCCTTTGCTCAAAAACTTGCTGTAGCTGTCAACTTCACTCAGGCTAAAGACCAAAACAAGCTGATCAAAAAACCCTGCATGGTCTATATAATCCACTCCAGCAACCCCCACACCCCCGCATACCAACCCCTTAGAATTCTGGCCTGTTTATGCGTGTTTGAAACCTCCAAGCATGTTCCTGCCTCACAGTCTTTGTATTTGCTGTTCCCTCCATTGATAACCCTTCCAGCTCTTCTCCACCCCATGTGCCCAAGGCTTTCTTCCTTACTTCCTTAAGGTATCTGCTGTCCTCAGATAATGCCTCTTAGTACCAACATCCTACTCCACTTCCATAAATACAATCCCTGTTCACTCTTTATTATTCACTGTAGCATTTATAGCCACCTGATTACTATACACAGTTACATGCTGAGGCACAGCGTTCATTCAACGATGGACCACATATGCAACAGGGGGCCCCATAAGATTACAACGAAGCTGAAAAATTCCTATCACCTAGTGATGTTGTCGCCACAGTAATGTCATAGCACAATTCATTACTCATAAGTCTGTGGTGATGCTGGTATACATAAACCCATTGGTCTATAAAAGTCTAGCACATACAATTATATTTACTATACTTGATAAGGACAACGCATGACTATGTTACTGGTTTATGTGTTTACAATACTATACTTATCTTTATTTTAGAGTGAGCTCCTTCTATTTATTTATTCTTTTATGTTAACCATAAAACAGCCTCAGTAGGCCCTTCAGGGGGTATCCAGAGGAAGGCGTTGTTATCACAGGAGATGACAGCTGTGTTGCTGCCCCTGAAGACCTTCCGCTGGGACAAAGTGTAGAAGTGGAAGACAGTGGTGTTGATGACACGTGTGCTGACCCTGTGTAGACCCAGGCTAATACATGTGTTTGTGCCTTAATTTTTAATGAAAGATTTAAAAAGTTAAATAAAAAAAATTGAAAACAGAACAAAGCCTATAGAAGAAGGATATAATGAAAAATATTTTTGTAAACCTGTATAATGTGTGTTTTAAGGTAAGGGTTATTACAAAAAAGTCAGAAAGTTTTCAAAACTTTTAACAAGTTATAAAGAAGGGACAGTAAGCTAAGGTTAATTTGTTATCACAGAAAGAAAGCATTATTGGCTCGGCGCCCGTAGCACAGTGGTTATGGTGCCAGTCACATGGACCGAGGGTGGCAGGTTCAAACCTGGCCCTGGCCAGCTAAACAACTGCAAAAAAAAAAAAAAGTAGCCAGGCTTTGTGGCGGGCATGTGTAGTCCCAACTACTTGAGAGGCTGAGGCAAGAGAATCACTGAAGCTCAAGAGTTGGAGGTTGCTGTGAGCTGTTACGCTATGGCACTCTGCAGAGGAAAATATAGTAAGACTCCGTCTCAAAAAAAAAAAAAAAAAAAAAGAAGACAAGAGAAAGAAAGATTTATTTTCTATAAATTTAGTGTAACCCAAGTGTGCAGTGTTTATCAAGTCAACAGTAGTGCACAGTAATGTCCTGAGCCTTCACATTTACTCACCACTCACTAATTCACCCAGAGTAACCCTCAAACTTGAATAGTGCCCTATACAGGTGCACCATTTTTAACCTTGATGCCATATATTTTTTTAATTTGAAATATTACAGGGAACAAATATTTATGGTTACACGGATTACTTTTATAATGTTTGAGTCATGGTTATAAGTATTCATAGTACCCATTAGGTATGTTTTTGACCGTCCCCTCGTGTCCCTCCCCACCCCATCTGATTTTCATTAAGTTTTACTTCCCCCTAAATACATGTGTGCTTTTCTGTTAGTTCCAATCTGAGTATATGTGCTGTTTGTTTTAGTATTCTTGAGATACTTCACTTAGTATAATGATCCCACCCAAATTGTTGAAAAGCCATTAATTCATCCTTCTTCATGTCCAAGTAGTATTCCAGGGTGTGGAATACACAAGCGCCCACCACATGCTGTTAATCTATTCATGAAGTGATGGGCACTTGGGTTGATGCCATATATTTTTGTCTATGTTCTTTGCAATTATGAATTGTGCTGCAGTAAACATTCAAGTACAGATATCTTTTGATAAAATGACTTCCTTTGGGTAAATACCCAGTAGGGAAATCGCTAGATCAAATGGTAGGTCTATTTTTAGTTCTTGAAATTCTCTCCATACTATTTTCCATAGAGGTTGTACTAATTTTCAGTCCCAGCAACAGGGTATAAACGTTCCTTTATCTCTGGACCTTTTAATAGAAGCAGTGAGGTGCTATCTCAATGTATCTCATTGCATTTCCCTGAAGATCAGTGATGTTCAGCATTTTTTCATATGTTTCCTGGTCATTTGTCTATCTTCTTTTGAAAAGCTTCTGTTCATGTCTTTTGCCCCCTTTTTGATGGGGTCATTTGATTTTTTTCTTCCTGATTTGCTTGAGTTCTTTGTAAATTCTGGATATAGCCTTTTATCAAATGTATCGTTTGCAAATATTTTCTCTCATTCTGTAGGCTATTTATTTTCTCTCATGGTTATTTCCTTGGCTGTGCAGAAGCTTTTTAATCAAGTCCCATTCATTTATATTTGTTGATACTGTGATTTCCATTAGGGTCTTCCTCATAAATTTTTTGCCTAGGCCAATATCTAGAAGAATTTTTTATAACATTTTCATCTAGAATTCTCATGGTTTCATGACTTACATTTAAGTCATTTACCCATCTTGAATTATTTTTTGTGAGTGTGAGAGTTAGGGATCCTGCTTCATTCTTCAGCATGTGGCTATCCACTTTTCCCCAGCACCTTCTATTGAATAGAGATTCTTTTCCCCAATGTATACTTTTATCTGCTTTGTCAAAGAGCAGTCTATGGGAATTAAGGGATTATGTGAAACGGCTATCAAAAGCATCCCTGAGGATGAAGAAGAAAATGTACAAGGGGTGGAAAACTTATTTGAGGGAAAAACTGAGGAAAACTTCCCTGGTCTTGCTAGACATTTAAATATCACATATAGTCATCATATTGGCCGATGTCAACAAGGAGGAATTTCTGTGAGCCCTAAGGAAAAAAACACCAAATAACTTACAAAGGAAAACTCACCTTTGTAAGGATGTAAAACCCAGTTTAACTGCAGACTTCTCAACAGAGACTTTACAAGCCAGAAGGAGATAGGGCCTCATTTTCAGTCTTCTAAAACAGAACAACTGCCAGCTTTATACCATATTTTTACTGTACCTTATCCATGCTTAAATATGTTCAGATACACAATTGCTTACCATTTGTTACAACTGCCTACAGTATTCATGCTGTACATATGTGTAGCCTAGGAGCAACAGGCTATTCCATGTGGCCTAGGTATGTGAGGACTGTACATCTAGATATGTGTAAATACACTCTATGATGTTTGCACAAAGACACATTTTGCGGAATATATTCCTATGTGACACGTGCTGTTTACTTGTTTATCATCTGTCCTTTCAAACAGAACCTAAGACTCCAGAAAGCTATACTTATAAGATTAATGTCTGACGCAAAGTAACCTATTAATAAATACTTGAGAATGAATGAATGGATCTGGGGAAGAGCCTTTAGGGCACCAGAGAGACTAATTAGACAAAGGACAGAGACTGAGAAAGTATGCTCTATTGAGGAAATTTAAATTAGGAGGAAGGAAGTAAGCAAGCAGGGATTAGATAATAACAACCTTGTGTATATATATGTCCCCAGATGCCCAAAATCCTTTCTGGAAAGAAACAAATAAAATGTGGGTTGAGAGGGGCCCAAGAGAGAAGCTAGGCTTTCCTTGGACCTAGGAGAGCATGCAAAGCAGCCAAGTCGATAATTTCTCAACCGCTTGGAATAATATGTATTAAGCACTTTTTAAATCAAATAAAATTCTTTACAATTCTTGGTAAAGTAATAAACTTTGAATCAATAACTGTGCACTGGCCAAGCTTTAGCATCAGAATTTCACCTAATTATAATGCCCAGTGGAAAAATGATCAAGATGCAAGCTCAGCCTCCAACTGGAAGCCCGTTTATGTGCAAATACATCACCCTCCACCAAAGTTACACTAATGGTACTTCTATGAATACTGTTCTACAGGCTCTGGGGGCAGGGAAATGCAACTTTTGAATTCACATTAAACTCCTTCTTTGGGCCTGAAATATTAGCCTAAGAGCTACCAAAGAGGTAAAATGTCAGAAATGTACTTTGTACAACCGTGGGACGGTGCTGGTCTGGCCAGGCACCACCTCCTGATGCCCCACACTGCGCCGGGACAGGCTCACACTGAGCAGGCCCCTCAATGTGGCAGCGGCTTTGCTCCAGCAGCGCCACTGCTGTGCCTGGCACTTAGGGTTGTCCCATCTTCCAGGGCTGCAGCACACCCGGAGTGGGAGAGTTGCCCTCTTGGCTCCCCAAGCATCTCTCCCTGACAGGTAGGGTAGGAATGGAGGCCTGGGAAGAGACATGCTGCAGCGCCCCCTAGAGTCTGTCCTTGATAGGACAGAAGACAAAGGGGAGTGGCTGAGGCAGACAGCAGAAACCAAGACTAGGGGCTGTTCCCTAGACAGAACACACAGTAAGGAGCCCCTAATGACTTTACATTGACCTGGGCTCATTGGCCTCATTATCATATAATGAAAATTGCATATTTCAATCCCAAGGGTTCTTCTGGAAGGTTGGGGGAAGATTCATGCATATGAAGAAGTTTGTTATGTAATCCTAACCTGCCGATTACTCCAAAGGCAGTAAGTAACAGCCACTCCTCTCAGGGGAAAGTCAGGAGTTAGCTTACAAAAGACTGTGTGTGCTGAGACTTTGGGATCTTTTCTCCACTTACAGTGAGGGACCTATCTCATTCCCCAAGATGTATTCCCATGACAATGTGTTTGATTTGGTTCTGTAGTAAATGTACATGGTTGTAATCACTCTGTCATCAGCTCCCAGTGCTCATTCCTGGCACAAGAGCCAAACACCACGGAACACCCACCTCCAGACAGCCCTAGCACGACCACAAATATTAAGACAGTCAACACCTGTACCAAATATTTATCAGGTACCTATTATGTACCAGGCAATATTTTTGGTCCTTGTCACTAATCCAAGTAATATTATTAAGTGTTTACTAAATGCCATGCAGGATTCAGAAAGAGCAGGACATTACCCCTGCCTTGACAGAGCCTCCAGAACTGTGGCAGATCTAGAAACACAAAACTGTCATGTGACAGGTTAAGTGCCAGGAAAAAAATGCTTGCTTTTAGAGAGAATGCTTTAAAACCACTTTAAATGTTTAAGTCTCCAGATTATCTTTGATCCACATATAGGGGATTTGCATGTTGTACATTTTTCATGAACTTATGATGCTAGGAGTGTTCCAGTGTATTAGTCAGGATAGACAAGGTGCTGCCACCTGAACAACTCTGCAAATCTCAGCGACCTAAAACAACAAAGCTTTATTGGTTTACTTCTCGCTCGTGTTACCTGTCCATTATGAATCTGCTAGGCAGGGAGTGTGCAGCTGTTCACATTGTCACCTAGAGACTTAAGTCGATGCAGCATCTACTTGTTAAAAAAATAGACTACATTGAAGAATGCAAGGATCCCTAAAGGTTTTACTCAGAAGGGACTCCTGACCTTGCCCCTCACATTTAATTAGCCAAAATGAGTCACAGAGAAATATCTGAGTTAGGCGGAGTGGGGCAGAGCCAGTTCCGTGCTATCCTGTACTGTTTCACACTATACTAGAGCTGAGTTGTACTGTGCCCTCACCCCAAAAGGGAGGGAACCAAATTAGTGAACCACCTTAAAGACCACCACAAAGATACAATGGAAACAGAAGTTTGAAAATGTGATTTCTGAATGTTCACTTTGTTACTTTTTTGCCCTAAGACTTGACTTTCCTTGAGTATTTCTTTTCTTCCCCCAGCAAATGAAAATCCAGATGTACAATGAATCTTTTGTGAAAATCTGGCATATGACACTTTCCCATCCCTATTTGGCAACTGTGGGGATCTTGCTTCCAATGTATGTTTGAGTCACTGCTGTTGGGAGTAATTAGAAAATGAGGGAAATGGGGGTGGAAATAGAAAAAGGAAGGAAGGCAGATGGCAGAGAGTGGTTTTTGCAATGAAGCTACTGGCAAAAAACAGGAAACTGAGGGAGAATGGACTCCAAATCCTGAAATACTCACTCCATATCTGTAACGAAACAGAAACCTAAATCTTGTAAGAAGTCTAAGAGCGGGGAAATCAGACAAAGAAAATCAAAGCAAAAGCCTTTTTATGTGCAAATTATCTGTAACAAACAGAAGAAATTTAGAGGGATCTTTTTTAAACTATGGAGGAGTTTGAAGTTTCCAGGAAGCAAAAGATATTTAAGTAAAAATTAGTTATACAAACCACATCCATGTACATAGAGATAATGCCAGTCTTTTGTATTTAGTATGAGGTCCATAGTTTTATCTTAGCAAATATATAGCTCTATGCTGCATGATGACACTTTGGTCAGTGGCAGACTCCAGATCTGACAGTGACCCCATAAGATTGTAACACTATGTTTTTACTTTTACTTTTCTTTCTTTTTTTTTTAACATGTATTTTATTATTCTTCATTACATTATTCCCCCCCCCCCCAGTGGTAAGACAGAATTTATTTATAGAAAAGAATACAGAAAACACTAAAGCTCCTGGTAGAGGGAGAGAATTCAAGTGGAGAGAGAGAAGCGCTCTCCATTTCTCTCCTGGTCTTTCCCCATCTCCTCCTTTAGGCCTTTAGTCTCAGGGTATATATAGATGTATGGGTTCCTTGGCCAGGAAACAAATGAATACAGTCCCTTCCATCGGGGGTACTTTTCCTTTTCTATATTTAGATACACAAATGCTTAGTACCACTGTGCTACGGCTGACTACAGTATTTGATATAGGAACATACTGTACAGGTCAGTAGCTTAAGAGCAATGGGCTATACCATATAGTATTGGTAAGTAGTAAACCGTTAACATCTAGGTTGGAGTGAGTACGCTCTGTTATGTTCACACAATAACAAAAACCACCTACCAAAACAGTCTCTGAATATGTCTCTATTGTCAAACAACTCATGACTGTGTTATTCATACAGGAATTCATCACCCTAGCTTAAAAAAAAAATGCTCTCCCAATCCCTGAAGCCCTTCATCTCAAATTCTCCTGTCACCAGTGACAGAAGTTATATTTTCAAACATACATGCTTGCTCAAGAACTAAGAGATGGTCAAATTTCATTTTCTTTTCTGGCCCTAATAGTTTAGATTTCAAAGGAGGGCCTTCAATATTATCTTTAATTGACTTGATTTTGTCTTCTCTCCATGAACTTAGTTAAGAAAAGTCTTTCAGAAGAAAATCAATGACATGGATTATTTTATAGTTGTGGTTTAAGGAGGTTGGTTGCAAGGCATTTGCAATCTCAAAGGGCTTCAGATATAATCTAACTTCTTTCATCCCATATCCCACTGCTCCTCAAACACAGCTGGTGTGGGGGACTCACCTCTCCTTGCATATGGATGGCTCAATGATGTCATCATCTTGATAACTGAACCCAGAAAATCTCAACATGGCACCTCACCTGTCTGCCTGTCAGCTTCACAATGAGACAATATGGCCAAGTTTGTGGGTGAGGGTGCTGGAGCTGGCTGGGTTTAGCATTTGCATGAGTTAGTGACCTTGGGCAAGTAATTAGGTTCTAGTAGTAAGGGTTGTAAGGATCAAGCAATATCATCAATGCCAAGAACTTTGCATCATATGTAGAAAAACAGTGAGTGCCTTACTCATAAATCTTACCTACTATCATCCCTAATATTGTAATTATTCTGCACTGATGAGATCTACCACCTGTAAGAACTTCTGATTCTGCTTTGCACGTTGTCCATTTAAGAAGGTTTTCTGAACTTTATTCAAGGCAACTGCTTGTACTGAAACAAAACTAGCACCACCTTCAATCTCGCTGAACTCAACTGACAGGAGAAGAAAGGATAAGTCCGCTGAGATCCCTTTTAGCTCCCCTCTTCCTCTCATCCTTTCCCTACATCCAAGCAATCAGAATGTCCTGCCAAGTTTCCCTCTTAAATATTTTAAAATCCTTTGCTGCCCTAAAAGATCAAGCCCTTACCGCTTTCCATAGGAAACACAACCTGCTACTATTAGGGATAATAGTAGGTAAGATTTATGAGTCAGGCACTCACTGTTTTTCTACATATGATGCAAAGTTCTTGGCATTCATGATATTGCTCGATCCTTACATCCCTTACTACTAGAACCCCCAGCCTGCCACACTGCCTCACGTGTGGTTTTCCCACGGTATGAAACTGCTTTGGTTTCCTGCTCACCATGCTGTTTCCTCTGCCTTTGCTCATGTTGCCGCTTCCGTTGCTCATCAAGGTCTTGGTATACCTGGAAAACTTCTTCCTGCCCATGCTTTATGATTTAATATAGCCATCATTTCTTATTTTCCCCTCCCCTCACCAAGCTGAAAAAGCTTCCCTGCCTCTGTGTTCTCAGAGAACCCTCTGCCCTGTCATAGTTCTTACCCTGCCATTTTACAATTTTGAATTGTCTGTTTTCCCCAACTGGCTATAAGAGTTGACTCTGGATTTCATTTACGTTCTATTCTCCCAGTGTTTAGTATTGAGCCATCAAGAGATGCTCAACAAACAACTTCCTAAAAGAGGGAGCAGGTTTACCTTCAGATATTCTCCTAGTTATCAGTAGAAGCTCAGAAACATTCCTTAATTTCTGTAACGTTCGTCTTCCTCATCTCTAAAATAGAGGGTTGGTTAGTTCTGCCAACCAGAAGGTACCACGGATCTACAATGCGTGTTTTTCTAAAACCAGCGATCGCAATTAGAGGTAGAAAGAAAAATTCTGGCTGATCATATCTAAAATCCTTTGGCAAAGTATTCCAAGTGTTCTGTAATCAAACAGCCTGCCTTCAACTTGATTCCCCACCTGCTGATTTCTCTCTCCCATCGTTCCAGCCACACCATAAATTTCAATATTCTCCAAACGCACTGCAGACTTTCTTATGCCTCTGGCTCTTTGTCCATGGCATCCTCTCACCGTGGAATGTTGTCGGCCGCTCCTCGCCCAGGGAAATTCCACTCCTTCCTGTACTCCTGGCTGCAATATAAGCTTGTCTGTAAAATTCCTTCCTTGATTAGATTTGACTGCAGCACTTGCTCTACCTGCCCTAATATTATAAAAGTTGTTAACGTGTTTCTATCCTTGAATTCACTGCAGGTTGCTTGAAACTTGAAATGGGTCCTCTCTGTCACTATATTCAGAATACACAGAACTTCCCACACAATGGGAGTAAAATTTTTTTTTTTTTTGGTACATAGCATGTGAATTTATTCCTGATGTCACTATTAAATGAGAAAAACTATTCAAAGGTTGAATTGGCATTGCCTAAATAAGAAATTTTAATTTGACATTTTCCCTCCTGAGAATTTAGCCGCAGAAAATAATACAAAAAACGATCGATGCAAAAATATTCTGGGAAAAATTATAACAATGAAAAACAGGAAAAAAGAAAGCTTCTTAAGCTTGATAGAGTCCACCAATTCAAGAGGCTATCAGGGAGCCTTTAAAAGTAGTCATTTACAAATACAGGAAAAATATAAACCCGAAGAAAGAAAATTAAATGCGTGGCATGATTGCATGAAAACAGATTCAAAGGATAGCTAGAGAGTAAAAACTGACCTCACTGCCGCCACCAATTATAGGGCGACGGGGGAAAATTTTCTATTTTTTATAAACCTCCTCAAATGTTAGGCATAAAGTTGCTTTAGTAAATAATAATAAAAGCTAAAGACAAAAAATTGAAGTGACTGAAGATAAAACCAGGAATAAAGGAGAGGAAAAAGGATGTGATGAACCAAGCTGACATTCCGACCACATAGAAATGATGCACACAAATGTCACAAGGAAGTAAAGCAGAGCCGAGCTGGAAAATAAGAAACGGAATAGCCCAGCTGCGGAAACAAAAAGGGCCCTCAATTGCTGACCAGGAAGCAGGAACTTATGCACTTGAGGTCCAAATGGGTTTCAGATGACAGCGTGAGAACTTGGCGGCTTGGAGAGAAAGCATGTGAGGAGATAAAGGAAACATACTGGGAACCATGTGAGGTGGGAGCTGAGAGTAAGTCTCCCTGCACGAACCCAAGGACCTCAAAAAGGACATGTGAAGGGCTCTAGATCAATTCTGCCCACTCCCCAAGGAGGCAGCAAGGAATCCTGATTACTGAATGCCTTGAGGGAGTGAGAAAGAAGCTGCTTGTTAGCAATCCAAACCTGAGGCTTGATCCTAGGGGGTGTATAAAATTCAAATTCACATTTGCATGGGATGTGAATCCTGAGCTGAGGAATTAAAATGGAAACCAGTTCAAGATCTAGGTAAGTTAGAAGCACATGTGAACTGGTGCTCAAAAGCTCCACGCACAAAGCGTGACACACAAAGCCCCCTCCCTACCAAGGCACCATCAACACCCAGAACAATCAGAACTCCTGCAGGAGAGGAACCTGATGGAGGGAAGGAGATGGAACGTGATGAAGATTAAGCAGATGAAAATAAAGAATTTGCACCCCAAGAACTGAAGAAATAGACAAATCTAAGAGAAGCTATAAAATAAATACACTGCATGAGGAAAAAGGGCTAGGACACAATTCTGTGGGAACAAAAGGTTGCTTTGAAAAGGAACCAAAAAGAAATTAACTAAAGAGAGAGTTAATAAGGTAGATGACAGAGCTGAGGAAATCACACAGAATGCAGCAGGGGGAAGTGAAGAGATAAATTCAGTAAGAAACATGAGGCATGAAATACTTATCCCTGTGTATATATAAGTTCCAAAATGAAAGAGGAGAGAGTGGGGGAGAAAATATTCAAAACAATAACTGAAGCCAGCATGATGGCTCTTGTCTGTAATCCTAGCACTCTGGGAGCCTAAGGCAGGAGGATCGCTTAGAGTTTGAGACTAGCCTGAGCAAGAGCGAGATGCCGTCACTACCAAAACCAGGAAAACTAACCAGGCATTGTAATGGTTACCTGTAGTCCCAGCTACTCGGGAGGCTGAGGCAACAGGATCACTTGAATTTGAGGTTGCCGTGAGCGATAATGTCACAGCACTCTACCCAAGGCAACAGAGACTCTGTCTCAAAGATAAAGCAAACAAACAAACAAATAAATAAATAACAAAGCAGCACAATGACTAAAACTTCACTCCTTGAAAGAAAAGAGGAAGTAGCTAAAGCAAATACGGGAAACAAAAATTACCAACAAGAAAACCATAATTAGGTGGACAGACTCTCATCAGCTACAGAAGATGCCAGAGAGTCATGAAAAAAGTCCTCGGAACTTCTAAGAAGGCATCTTCTAAGAACCCAAGGAAAGTAACTGTCACTTGAGAATTCTATGCTTTGCAACACTCACTCACAAATGAAGTAAATCTACAATATTTTCAAGAAAGTAAGACAGAAAGACTTTCATCACTCATAGAGTTATCCATAAAAATACTCCTGATTGGGAGCCAAATAGAATCCAGAAGGAAGGTGTGAAATGCAAAAAATTAAACAAATAAATAAATAGGTAATCCTATTACTTACATGAAACTACTGACTACACACAAAAAAACTATTGACTACAAAAATAATGGTTAATGTCATTAATTGTTAACATAATTATAATATGGTTATCATGATAATAATGGTTAATGTTAGAATGATCAGAAAGCAGGTATGAATAAAATATTGAACAACCATAATATTATACATAAGAGTGGGAAGATTGTAGTGAAACAATATTTAGATCCTCGTGAAGAGAGATACTATCTTTAGCCTTGGATAAGTACCCATCGCCTTGGATAAGTACTCTAGTGGACATTAAAATTTAAAAGGTCAAGGAGGTATGCTGTAACTTCTAACGGTGAATGAAGGATTTTTATAGGTTCTGAATTAACAGAGGAAAAATATGAGGAGGAACTTACTAAATCTTAGGGTCAAAAATTAATTTAAACTACAGTAGTAATAACGAGAGTGTGACTGGTATATTGACTGACAAGCCCATGGAGTTGAAGGAAGAGCTCAAAAGGAAACCAAGACATAGTGAGGCATTCAAACTACAGCAAAAGTAATGTTCCTGAGTAATTGGGAGCAGACAGGCTTTTTAATAGATGTGCTTTACTTCTAAATAACGAAGGTAAAAACAGTAAATCTCTGTAACATCATATTAGAAACAGCTTCATGAACTCTGGATAAGATTTCTTAAACAGAACAACACATTGTACTAACAATTTTTTAAAAAGCTGGTAAATTAGACATTCTAATGAAGCACTTCTGTTCACAAAAAGAAATTTGTAAGAACTCTAAAAAAGCAAGCTACATAGTGGGGGAAGATGTTTGCCATACATATATCAGACAAACGACTCCTATCCAGAAAACAGAAATAACTTTTTTATGTTGACAAGACAAAGACTGTAAGTAGAAAACTGGGCAAGAGACTTCAACAGGTAACTCACCAAAGAGGAAATTCAAATGATCGCGAAACCTATGAAAACGTGCCCAAGGTCACTGTCATCAGGCAAATGCAAAACAAAGCCTCAGAAAGATACACTTACACACACACCGCATGAATTATTAAATTGCTGCCAGGATGGTTACAGCAAGTTATAATTCCTCTGGTGGTATAAAACAATACCGTTTAACTTTAAGCTTGCTAACTATGAGTGCTACCACTTTTATTTGAATTGCCAACATGATAAGACAAAATTGGAAACTAACTGTTTTAGTTTGCATTTTGGAATATTAAAGATTTTGTAATTTTACTTACATATTGTCTCAAACATGTAACATATTTTTTTCTTTTGAGACTTACCTGTACCCATTTTTGCATTATCCATTATGACAAACACAGTTAGTTCCTGCTTCCTTAGTAAGAAAGTACACATTGTGTTCAAGGCAACAATGTTCCCAGTTCAAAACACCTGCTTCCTTAACTTCCCTGAAGCAAGGAACAGTATGACCCAGTTCTGGCCTTGGAAATAATCAGAAGCCTAGTACTGGATGTTCCAGAAAAGTGATTTGTTTTCCAACCAAAAAGACCAGTGTTGGTTGCCTTCTCTTTTCCTCCTTCCTCCTGCCTGGAACATAGAACTTGATGTCTGGAGGAAGTTAGCAGTTTTGTCCACAGGAGGCTGACAACCACACACGTTTAGGATAGTAAAAGCAGCCTGTTATCCTTTGACATCTTTCTCAAGCTGCTGAACTAGCTCAGAGCTGCATTCTTCAAGACTTCCTATAAGGTGAGAAAAGTAAAACCCCATTTGATTCAACCTCTAAAGGTTGAATCCATCCTTTTCTTATTGATTTGAAATATATGTTAACAGATTGAGTATAGATGTTAGCATGTTTATAATAAAGCACGAAATTTCAAAAGGAAAAAGGTTATATGTGATAGACTCAGATGGATGAAAACTTCCAAGAGAAAATGAAACACAGGTGAATACTGAATCAAATGGAAATGGAAATCAACAATCTGATAAACTATAAACTAGTAAAATTAATCCAAGAAGGAGGAAAGAAACTAGCTAAACAATATGAAATTAAGAAATTGACTATGGTGCATCTTACAAGGGTACTTGTGAAATTTACTAGGTTTAGAATGTAAATGTCTTAACGCAATAACTAAGAAAATGCCATGAAGGCTATGTAACCAGTTCGATGAAAACATTTCAACTTGTATATAAAACCAGCACATCGTACCCTGTGATTGCATTAATGTACACAGCTAGGATTTAATAAAAAATAAATAAATAAAAAAGAAATTGAAAGACTCTTACTTCTCCAAAGCTTCTGCCCCCCACCTCCCATATCTGACCTCATCTCTGATTTCCTCTCCCTGATCTTCCAGCCACGCTGGCCTGTCACTGCTCCTCCCACACACAGATTGCTCCCACCTTAGGATGCCTGCCTGGACATTTTCCTTTAGCTATCTAAGCTTGAACAAGCAGCTCCAGCAAATGCTTCTAGAAAGCAAGCCGCGTCAGGTCACTGCTCTATTTAAGTCCATGCAATGGCTCTCATGTCATTAAGAGTAAAAACCCAAGGACCCTAAATGGTTTATGAGAGCTGGAAGGCTCTTAGCCCCAGCCCATTCCCAGTCAGAGCTCATTCTGCTCCACCCACACTCCCCCTGAATAGTCCGGGAGTGCGCTGAGTAGACTCCCATTAAGGACCTTTGTTGGGATTCCTCTGCTCAGAACATCACAGTGGCTTGGCTCTGGCCTCCCCGCCACAGGGCCCAGCTCAGGTGTGCTCTGATCAGTGCGGCCTTCCAACCCAGGTGAACTTCGCCCCCTCCCACTTCATTTACTTGTTTTTACCACCACCTGACAGGTTATAGAATTATGCACTCAAGCACGTTTAATTTGTTAATGAAATTAGTAAAATACAGAGGAGGAAACATGGAAGAGTATTTGTGAAAAGGATTTCTAAACACAAGAGCAAAGGAAGAATTCACCAAGAAGGGATCAGCGGATTTGATCTGAATAAAATTCTTGAGCTTGCCTAGTCTGAAAAACTCAAAAAGCAAACAAATTGGAACTGCACAGAAATATAGCTTATCTATGTTATAGAAAAAGCCCTAAAATCTCTGAAGGAAAGTAATGTCTTCTAGAAACAGGAATAGAAAAAGACATGCAAGGATAGCTATTTAATAGGGAAAGGAAGAGAAGGCAGGGAAAGTGGGTAACAAACTTTTTAAATACTCTATTTCACTAATAATAAAGTTAAAAATTTAAGCATGAAGATACAATTGTTCATCATTTTAAAAAATGACAGTGTTGAAAGAAAATAGTGATGGAGCGATTCCATAAATTGATGATAGAGATATTTGTTAGTAGAGTCTTGCTGGAAGCATTTTGACATGTTGTATGAAGAGTTTAACAAAAATTATACCCCTTTGGACTCGGTGCCTGTGGCTCAACCTGAGCTGGCGGGTTCGAATCCAGCCGGGGCCCGCCAAACAACAATGACGACTGCAACCAAAAAATGGCCGGGCGTTGTGGCGGGCGCCTGTGGTCCCAGCTACTTGGGAGGCAGAGGCAGGAGACCCGCTTGAGCCCAGGAATTGGAGGTTGCTGTGAGCTGTGATGCCACAGCACCCTCTCCAGGGTGACAGCTTGAGGCTCTGTCTCAAAAAAAAAAAAAGTCCTAATTAGAAGTACTGCTTTATAGGGGCGGCGCCTATGGCTCATCGAGTAGGGTGCCAGCCCCATATATGGAAGGTGGCGGGTTCAAACCTGACCTTGACCGAACTGCAAAACAGAAAATAGCCGGGCGTTGTGGCGGGCGCCTCTATTCCCAGCTATTCGGGAGGCTGAGGCAAGAGAATCGCCTAAGCCCAGGAGCTGGAGGTTGCTGTGAGCTGTGTGACACCAGGGCACTCCACTGAGGGCGATAAAGTGTGACTGTCTGTACCAAAAAAAAAAAGTAGTACTGC
>CAUYON010110957.1:0-31944 GCA_963573935.1 Arctocebus calabarensis | reverse complement strand
CGGCACTCTATCCAGGGTGATAGCTTGAGGCTTTGTCTCCAAAAAAAAAAAAAAATAGAATCTGATGATAAAATATGACAAAGCTAGGGGATGAGTACTTGGGAACTTATTTTATTATTCTTTATAGCTCTTGGATTACTTAAATATTCTATAATAATACTTTTAACCAAAATAAATAGTAAATAGTAGACTTAACCAGTATCTGCAGCAGAAAAGATCAAAAGATTTTATAAAAATTGAGAAAACTGGCTTGGCACCTGTGGCTCAAGCAGCTGAGGCACCAGCCACGTACACCTGAGCTGGCGGGTTCGAATCCAGCCCGGGCCCCCCAAACAACAATGACGGCTGCAACCAAAAAAAAGCCTGGAGTTGTGGCGGGCCATGTAGTCTCAGCTACTTGGGAGGCAGAGGCAGGAGACTCGCTTGAGCCCAGGAATTGGAGGTTGCTATGAGCTGTGATGCCACAGCACTCTACCAAGGGTGACAGCTTGAGGCTCTGTCTCAAAAAAAAAAAAAAAAGATTGATAAAACAAACCAGCATCACACAAGCAACTAACAAAATAAATTGTACTAATAAACAAATGTATAGCAAAATATACAAGATCAAGGCTCACTAGTAATTTTTCATTCAGCACATATCTACTGAGTGCCTAGTATGGTCCAGGCATTATTCTAGGCTCTGGGAAGATAGCAGTGAAAAATACAGCTCTCCTACATTGACCTTATGCTCTAAAAGGTACAGGCAGTCAACAGAAATACAAACAGAAGAGTAAGATGTTGAAAAATGCCATGAAAACAAAATGAGTGATGTGGTAGAGACGAGGGAGGAAGAAAAACATACTGTTTTGGGTGTTCGGAGACCTTGAAAAGACAACTGTCCTGAGAAGTACATAACAAACACGAATCAAAAAGTTAAGGGAAGAGCACAGTGGAGAAAGCCTGACACCAATACAGAGTTCCCCCTTTCGGGGCTGGACAGGGACCCCATTTCCTAGGCCTGAGCAATCTCATGTAAGCCAGGCCTCTTCTGAAGGAGACTCCCTGCCATTCTGCCTGGAGCTGGAGGGACAGCACTCATCTGTCAATTCATCATCAACTCTGAAAAGGTGTCTGTCCTCATCTACCAAGTCCTGGCCAAGTGTCCTAGATCCCCCTACACAAAAGCCCCTCGGGAGACTTCCCACTTGGGACTTTCCCTCTGTCAGAAGTTCTATCTAATAAATCCTATCTTAACTACCGATTTGTGGTCCCTGGGTTCATTCTTTGAATCCCCAAGACCAAGGACTTACTGCAGAAAGAAATTCCATCAACAACATGAGAACAACCATAACCCATTTGTGCAACAAAGAGATTAAGTCGACTAGACTGCAGTGGGTGAGGGTGAGTATAGACAAGGTTAAAGAGGCAGACGAAAGGAAACTCAGGAGTGAAGATAAGTTTTAATTGAGTTTTAAGCTATGACTAGAGGAAGGACCCTCTTAAAAACTAAAAAATTAATTAGGTCCTAAATTAAATATTTACTTAGAATGAAAAAGGAAATTTTTTAGAAGTTGTCCATCACATCAAAAAACCTTAATAATACCATAATATTTTTGATAAATTAACTCCCTGGCACACTTTTATAATAATTTTTACCTATCTGTCCTGGCTACATGTTATTTGTTTGTCTCTTCATATGGCAATGATTTTGTAATAAATTTTTCTATAAAGACACCCAAGAAAATAGTCTGGTTTTTCATTTAGAACAGAGAATGAAAAAGGTTTTTTCACTGATAGTTTAGAAAAGTTTCTTTCAGCTTCACAACTGACTTTTGAAGCCATGTTTAAAATTCAGCCATGTTGAATCTTACCTATTTCTTTCATAGGAGAAGAGAAGAATGTTCAACAAACGTGCAAACAGTCAAGCGTGGTTTCTCCTTCATTACTCACATTCTCTCAGTGCTGCCCGGTGCTGGGGGACAGGTTCACATTGCCATGTAAGCTCTAGCCAAGCACTTTCATGTGACAGTGGCCAGCTGAGCTGGCAGAGTGGACAGGAGTAAGGTCCTTGGGAGGTCTTCTCATACTGGGTCAGCAACAGCTAAACTTTACGTGAAAGTGCCTGCACATCACATCAGTAAGTATATCCCATTTGTCCTCTCCTTAGGACTCTGAAATTGCCTGTGTCCACTCCAATGCTACCTGAAAGGATGGCATGTGTGACAGAAGGAAGTCCGAATCAAAATTACAGTGGCCTTAACCAGCTTCAGAGAGGTCTTGTGCAAGTGAGAAGCCTTCAGGTTTATTAGCTTCATGGTAAATCTACCTCTGTTCAGATCACTCTGACCCTCAAAGATCATTAAGAACAGTTTGGATCTTTTCCTGTACATGAGACAAGAAACCAGTGGAGGGTTTTAATCAAGGATCTAAACTAAGTTTTAACAAGAACACACTGAGAAATGTTCTGACCTGAGGCTATCCTCTAACTCTGCTCAAAAGGGGTATTCAAGCACAAAGTAGAACAAAGTTATACTTTCACCTCCTGAAAATCTGGGTTTTATTTTTTTTCTTTCTCTGGATTTAAAATCCCAAGACGTACAAAATCAGCTGGCCCCTCATTTTCCTCCCTCTGACTTCTATTTGAAAATAAAAGTTATAATTTCCCAACCTACAAGTTTATCATTAAAGAATATAACAGCAAAATTAGGGTAAAGAGGAAAAGCGGGATATTCAGTTACACAGTGTTCCTCGATGGCTATTTTAGAAATAGGGGCACTGTTCTTAGCTGTGCAGCCCCAATTTTGACAGATCTTTGCATAAAATCAGAGAGATCCTCAGTATCTTCAATTAATCCCCTTTCTCCTTAAGTTAGCAACATTAACTAGTAACTGCATTTTTACAATGAAGAATTTTAAATCTAATATGTAAGTATGCAACAAGCAAATATATTAACAGTAAACCAGTCAATCAGGAACCCTGGATCTATTTAAACCATTAGCGGTAGAAATGGCAAAAATGATTAAAAGCTGCCAAACCAGAAATTCTGGAAGGTGACAGCATTCCTCAGTCCTAGCAGCTCAGCTTTGGTCTTCCGGCTGGGCAGAGCACCTTCTGAAATGCTATTGAAATGCTAAAGGAAAGAAGCTACAAAGAAAAGGAAATTAAGGAAGGGGAAAAAAAAAGTGGTCCATATAAGAATTGATTTGTGAACACATCATAATGTGACATGCACAGAAAAGCCTAAGACAGATAGAATGTTTAAAGTCAAAGTGAGAGACACAGAATAGAAGAACCGTATCTTCTGTGCAGCACACATCTGGAGTCCCGGCTGCTCAGGAGACCAAGGCGGAGGATCACAAATTCAATCCCAAGACTCTATCTAAGAAGAGAAGAGGAGGAAAGAAAGGGAGGGAAGCGGAGGAAAAAAGCATTATAAGATTAGATAGATCTGACTCCAGAATGGTTGGTGTGGAAAAACTGCCATCCACCACCTCTACAAGTTCTCTGTAACTAAATAATGAAGAGAACAGTAAGGGGGATTTACATGTTTCAAAGCCAATTAATTACACACTATCAAAACTTTAACCTAACCTAAGGCCGGTGCGGTGGCCCGTGCCTGTAATCCTAGCACTCTGGGAGGCCGAGGCAGGCGGACTGCCCTGAGCTCACAGGTCCGAGGCCAGCCTGAGCAAAAGCAAGACCCCATCTCTAAAAACAGCCGGGCGTTGTCGCAGGCCTTGTAGTCCCAGCTACAAGGGAGACTGAGGCAAGAGTATCGCTCGAGCCCTACGGTTTGAGGCTGCTGTGAGCTATGATGCCACTCTACCAAGGGTGACAAAGTGAGACTCTGGCTCCAAAAACAAAACAAAAAACAAAAAAACTTTAACCTAGTGAAACAACATTTAAGTGAACTAAACAAGAGAAAAACAATCTGATCTAGAAAAACAAAAAAAGTCTGCTAAAGGTAAAAATAAATGTTACACATTCCCGGAGTTTTTTTAAATCAACTAGATCCACAAGGTTAAGAGAAACTGGTTTCTAGCCCTCTCACCAATATTTTCTTTTCCCAAAAGCTTTTTTTATCTAGCGCCTGCTTAAGATATAACTCTGTTTCCCAGTTCGGGCTCTCTCCACACCTCCCACCCCCATGTCTCAACAGAGTTTTACCCTAACTTTGGTTACATCAATATAAGCTTGTCATTAAGACTACACAGGATATTCAGAGCTAAACCAAGCAAATAATAATCACCTTTCTTTTCCCGCATAACATTTTGTTTTCACTGTAATTAATAATTGGTTTCTCATTTACGTATTTCCTATACACTTACCCACCATATATTTATCCCCAATTCACCGTGGACTCTGCAGTATGACAAAGCTCCACTGACTGTATTCATTCAGCTCAGGTGTCTATCAATTTCATCTTCTGGGAGAAGTCTCCGCCTGCCACCACCCAGACTGAGGAGCTGGGCCAGGTGCACCGCTACCACCCTGGGTGTGCTCTGACCCTCTCCCAATTCCGAAGTCCTCGTTCCCCTCTCCCAGGTGGTCCTCCCATTTCCATGGACTACATTTCCTAGCTCCTTGAGGAAGGGCTTGAGAGAGAAAGTTTTTGAGATCTTCTCTCTCTGAAAATATCTTTATTCTACTCTCAAACTTCATTAACAGTTGAGTTAGACTGGTTTATGTACAATTTCCCTTCAGAATTTTGAAGGCACTGCTGTCTATTATTCTCCTGCTGCTTTTGCTGAAAAGTCTAAAGCCATGCTGATTCCTGACCCTTTTTACGTGGGTTTAGTTCTTAAATTCTACAACAATGTGCTGCTTGTGGGTCTACCACTGTGCAGGGTATCTGAGGAGTCCTTTCAATTTAAAAATCATATCCTTCAGTTCTAAAACATTTTGATTTATTTCATTAGTAATTTTCCCCATTTCTTCTGATTTCTTTCTGAAAGCCTATAAACTTCTATACAAATCTCCTAATTTTTTTAGTTTTTTTTCCTTCGTATCTTCCATCTCTTTCTATTTATTCTACCTCCTGGGAGAGTTTCAACTTTATCTCCTCTAAAAATACTGTATGTTTATTCTTCTTTTTAAAGTATGTTTATTAAATACTCAATTTTCTAAGAATAAAAAAATTAGTATAATAAAATCCGTAAGTTCTGGTATAGACAGATCTTTTGATAGTTCTCACCATAATAATGCTAACTAAAGAAAAGGAATTAAGACACCAGAAACTACTTCAAGTAGCTATGTTTATATTTATTTAACATTTATTTAATAAGCATCTATGCAAGAGAGGTACAAGGTATGTCACTGAGGAAGATGATGACAGCTAAATCTGAGGAATTATTATATGCCAATTACTCTACCTTCATTTATTAGTTAAATCTCACAGATGAGAAGATAAGTACTTGCCCAACATCACTGGTAAGTGATTAACAGCCAGAATTAAAATGCAGATTGATGCAAAATAGAAAGTCAGAGTGCAAGCTTCTAAACACTTGGACAAACTGCCACGTGTTCCCACAAACACCTCTTGCCAGGCACATGCTTCACACTCTCCCTTGCACTCAAATATGCCATTTGACTGAGTTCTAGATAATACATGTGAGGAATGAGGAGTGCCACTAAAACATCCCCTATTCTTCTAGGTTCTTTCTCTTTCCAGCTTCAGGCAGATGAACACAAGTTGATAGGACTCATCTGATGAAGATGGTGGAACCATAAGAGAGAATCAGGCTACCAATCAGGAATATAGTACTTGGTTTGAACTTTACTGGGCAAGAAACAAAATTCAAATTATACCAATCCATTGAAATACAGAGGTAACAGCAGTCAACCTCAATCCCATTCTGCCTCAAGAAATATAAAAGCGTCAAGGAGAAAAGCCAAGGATATGAGTATCTGTCATAACATACATGAATAGCACCAAAATAGTAGTACAAAGTTATATTTACAGAGAAAATTCAAGAAAAACAGTACTGTCAGCTGAAGAGATTATGGAGATATTAGCATTTAAGTGAATTTTCTTGAGGAGTAAGACTTAGGTAATTGTGTAATTTTTTAAAAAGCATTGCCAAGTGGAAGGGATAACAGACAGATACCACCAAATAGAAGTCGTAAAACTAAAAACTTCATGGGAAATGGTGAGCAATTTGAAGAGAGCGTATGTTATAAATCCAATTGCAGTGAAGTCAAAGGCGAGAATGGTAGATGGGTGCTAGACACTAGAGATAGGTTAGGATATCTGAACACTTTTCCTCAGCAAAACGGAGCTACTGAGGTCTTGGAGCAAAGATTCAACATAAATGACACGCACGACATCAAGTGGACAGTACTCAAATCACACGAAGAGCCTAGAAGCAACATCACAGCTGTCCAGATCCAATAGTTTGACAGATACTCGCTCATCACCTACTTCATGTGAACCCAAGCCAGATGACCAGCAGAAGGAATAGGAAAAAAAGGATGAATTTTAAGGAAAATTTTAAGGAGATCAGGGTAGGGTTGGGCAACACAAAAGAAGAATTCCATGACTGTTTTCAAAACCAAGTGCCTAGAAAAGGGAAAAACCGCATAATCAAAATAGGAAAGCTAGATAAGGCAACTGCTTTGGAAAAAGTGACTAGTCTGCTTTGAAAACACTAAATTAGAGATGACACGTGCTCATTTTCATATTTACTAATCTCTGTTTTCACTTTAATAATTCATTCAAAAGAGCAAGGCCTTCATCCCACCTATAAAGGATTAAGAAGAACAGAGATTTTTCAGTAAACACTAGACTTTTGAGACAGCATTCAGAGGCATCAGCTAGATAAGAATATGACATTAGTCCAATTTTTCCCAAAGTGTGCTCCATGGCACACAAATTATCCTCTTTTGAAATATGCTACTGCCACTATCTCACAACCTCCATTCCCCTTCGTTTCCACCTGAGAAGTTTCACGACAAAAAAAATCGTATCAGTAATGTCTGGAAAACCTTGTGAAGTATAGTCACTTTTTGGAATTCCATAATATACATCTTTAGGAATCTTATATTAAAGAAACCTTCAACTTTTTTTTTAGTTGAGGTATTTCCAAAACTTAGTCAAAGACTGATCTATTTTTGAGGAAAACCTATCATTAATGATGGACACTTTGGGCAATGGTAAACAAATAATAAGCTATGTGAGGGCAAGAAAGATATCTTAATAATCTTTTCATGGCACTTAACACATTACAAAACATAGGAAAGAATGTATACTACAACACAAGAGTTAAGGCCCAGTGCAGTGGCCCACACCTGTAATCCTAGAACTCTGGGAGGCCAAAGCAAGTGAAGGCTTGAGCTCAGGAGTTCAAGACCAACCTGAGCAAGAGCAAGACCCTGTCTCTAAAACTAGTCAGGCATTGTGGTGAGTGCCTGTAGTCCCAACTACTCAGGAGGCTGAGGCAAGAGAATCACTTGAGCCCAAGAGTTTGAGGTTACTGTGAGCTATGATGCCATAGCACTCTAGCCAGGGCAACCAGGTAAGACTCTATCTCAAACACATAAAATTAATTAATTAAAATAAATAAAATAAAACACAAGGTTTATATACTAGCAGATGCAGCACAACCTTGGTCATATTCCACAAGCTATTGTAAAAGACAAAAGATCATCCTAGGAATATTATTATACCATTACTATATGCAGAGAACCAAAAAATGTACACATTTTTGAAAATGTTTTACATCATTTTGTTCCACAGCATTTTTTTACTTAAGAATGTTAGGGAGCGAATATTTTATTTACATACTTTGTTTTCGTACACATAAAGTCAGAAATCAACAATCTAATGAATTATTTCGAGAACTGGAAAAGGAAGAATAGGCTAATCCCAAACCACCAGAAGAAAAGAAATAACCAAGATCGGAGTAGAACTAAATGAAATTGAAAACAAAAGAACTATACAGCAGATTAATGAAGCAAAAAGTTGGTTCTTTGAAAAAATAAACAAAATCGACAAACCTCTAGCTAGGTTAATCACAAAAAGAAAAGGCCTCTACTAAGGTCAATCAAAACTGGAAAAGGGGAAGTAACAACTGACAATCATAGAAATACAAAATATTATCCTGGAATACTATAAAAATCTCCATTCTCACACACTTGAAAATGTGGAGGGAAATAGACAAATTTTTGGTAACACACAACTTCCCCAGGCTCGATCAAGAAGATACAGAACTCTGAACAGATCAATGTATCAAACACCAAAACTAAAACAGCGATAAAAAAAATCTTCCAAAAAGGGCGACGCCTGTGGCTCAAAGGAGTAGGGCGCCAGCCCCATATGCTGGAAGTGGCGGGTTCAAACCCAGCCCCAGCCAAAAACTGCAAAAAAAAAAAAAAAAAAAATCTTCCAACAAAAAAGGTCCTGGACCAGATAGTTTCACACTTGAATTTTACCAAACCTACAAAGAAGAGATTGTGCCTATATTGCAGAAATTATTCCTTACCATTAAAAAGGAAAGAATTCTCCCTAACTCATTCTAGAAAGCCTATATCACCTCGTTACCAAAGCCAGGAAAGGACACAACCAAAAAAGAAAATGATAGGGCGGCACCTGTGGCTCAAAGGAGTAGGGCGCCGGCCTCATATACTGGAGGTGGCAAGTTCAAACCCAGCTCCGGCCAAAAACTTAAAAAAAAAAAAAAAAAGAAAATGTTAGACCAATATCTCTTACAAATATAGATGTAAAAATTCTCAATAATATATTAGCAAACCGAATCCACCTGCACATCAAAAAAATAATTCACCACCACCAAGTAGGCTTCATTCTAGAGATACAAGGATGGTTCAACATACACAAATCTATAAATATAATCCACCACCAAAACAGATGCAAAAACAAGGACTATAATCCTTTCAACAGAGGCAGAAAAAGTATTCAGCAAAATGTAGCACCTTTCTATGTTAATAACACTTAACAAAATAGGCATAGATGGAACTTACCTTAAAATTATAAACTTCTTATATGACAAACCCACAGCCAACACCATATTGAACAGAGAAAAATTTAAAGCATTCTTGCTTAGAACTGGAACCAGACAAGGTTGCCTACAATCTCCACGTCTGTTTCTACATAGTACTGGAAATCCTACCTAGAACAATCAGGGAAGAGAAGGAAATCAAGGGTATCCAAACCAGGGAGAAAAAAGAGGTCAAATTATCAGTCTTTGCTGATGAAACAATCTTATACAACAGACTCCTAGAACTGATAAATTCAGCAAAGTCTCAAGCTACAAAATAATTGTACACAAATCAGTAGCTTTCATATACACCAACAGTCAAGCTGAGAATCAAATCAAAGACATAATACCCTCCTTGGAGGCAACAAAGAAAATAAAATACCCAGGAACATACATAACAAAGGAGGTGAAAGCTTTCTATAGGGAAAATTAGGAAAGATGAGGAAAGAAACTGCCGAGGATATAAACAGATGAAAAAATACACCATGTTCATGGATCAGCAGAATCAACATTGTTAAAATGGCTATACTACCCAAAGTGATTTACAACTTCAATGCAATTCCCATTAAAATACCAATGCCACTTTTTTGGTAGACCAAGAAAAAATGGATCTACACTTATACAAAACCAGAAAAGACTCCAAATAAGTAAGGGCAACCTTACATATTAAGAACAAAGAAAGAGGCAGCACTTCCCCAGACCTTGATCTATACAGGAAAGACCATTCTAACAGTGATAAGGTAGTACCACATTGTAGTTTCAATTTGCATTTCCCTTGATGATTAGTGATGTTAAGCATTTTTCCATGGTTTTTGGCCATTTGTCTATCTTCTTTTGTAAAATGTCTTGTTCCTATCTTTTGCCCATTTTTTAATGGGGTTATTTGTTTTTCTCTTTCTGATTTCTTTCTATATGCTGGATATTAGCCCTTTATCAAATGCAAATATTTTCTCCCATTCTGTTTGTTATCTATTTACCCTTTATTTCCTTCACTGTGCAGAAGCACTTGAATTTAATTAAGTCCCAATTATTTATTTTTGTTATCGCTGTATTTGCCTTTGGGGTCTTAGTCATAAATTCTTTGGCTAGGCCAATGTCTAGAAGAGTTTTTCCTAATGCCTAACATTTAGCTGTTTTATCCATCTTGAATTAATTTTTGTAGACGGCAAGAGATAGGGAGTACTGTTTCATTCTTCTTCACGTGACTATCTAGTTTTCCCAGTACCATTTATTGAATAGGGCTTCCTTTCCCTACTAGTATATTCTTTGTTGAAGAACAGTTGGTTGTTGGTAGATGGTTATATTTCTGGGTTCTCTAATCTGTTCCACTGGTCTATGTCTCTACTTTCATACCAGTGCTATGCTATTTCAGTTTTTATAGCCTTGTAGTATAATTTAAAGTCAAGTAATATGATACTTCCAGATTTGTTCTTTTTGCTTAGGATTGCCAGAGGATTTTAGGGCTCTTTTTTGGTTCCAAATGAAGCATAGAAATTTTTTTTCTAGATCTGTAAACTATGATGTTGGTATTTCAATATGGAATGCATTCAATCTATAAATCACTTTGGGCAGTATGGACATATTAATGATGATTAGTCTACCAATCCCTGAATATGGTATGTTTTTCCATTTGTTTGTATCATTTATGATTTCTTTCATCAATGTCTCAGTTCTCCATATAAAGATCTTTCACCTCCTTGGTTAAGGAGGTATTTTATTTTCTTGGTAGCTGTTGTAAATGATACAGAGTCCTTGATTTGACTCTCAACTGTTACTAGTATATAAAAATGATACTGATTTGGGCAGCACCCAGAGCTCAGTGGGGTAGGGCTCCGGCCACATACACTGAGGCTGGTGGGTTCGAACCCTGCCCGGGCCAGCTAAAAAAAACAACGATGACAATGCAACAACAGAAAAATAGCTGAGTATTGTGGCGGGATCTATAGTCCCAGCTACTTGGGAGGCTGAGACAAAAAGAACTGCTTAAGCCCAAGAGTTGGAGGTTGCTGTGAGCTGTGACGCCACAGCACTCTACCCAGGGGGACATAGTGAGACTCTGTCTCAAAAAAAAAAAAAAAAAAGCTGATTTGTACCTAAAACTTTGCTGAATTTATCTATCAACTCTGGGGTCTTTTGGTAGAATCTCTGGATATGACATCGTACTGTCAGCAGACTGGGATAGTTTGATATCCTCTTTCCTAATTTACATACCATTTATTTCTTTCTCTTGCCTGACTGCCTCGCTAGGACTTCCAGTCTATGTTGAATAGAAGTGGTAACAGTAGACACCCTTGTCTTTTGTTTTTTGTAACATTTTCAATCCACTGTTGGTTGAATCCACCAATGCAGAAACCATGAATGGATACAAAGAGCCAACTATATATGTACTACCTCAACTCCATTAGATATAGCATATTTCTCCTTGCTTCCAAAATTAAGTACATACTCAAAATGCAACACACCTGATTTATTATGCCTTAAAGCAAAAGATTACTTCAAACAAAGCATTAAATAAAATGGTTTCATAACACCTGTGAATAGATGACAATAAATTAATAATTCAACATGTACATTACAGTATGAGTGCATATGATTCATATTAATGACAAGAATTAAAATAAGACAAAGGATAAGTAAATGGTAAAGAAATATTGTCCCTTCCCTCACACAATTCAGGAAAAACTGAAAAAGAGGAATCATTTACTCCAGTCCCCTTCCCTCAATAGGCAGAGGAGGAAGAAAAACATTTGCCACTGGGCAGAGTAAAGAACAAACTGTACCCCTCCAGGCTTCATTCAGTAGCTTTGGGCAGAATGAATCAACATGTTTATCTGCTAATATAGCTGAGCTCATTTTGCAATGTTATGCACTTGAAAGGAAGCAAACTTTTTTAAAATGGAGCTAGCAAAAGTCAGAAAATTTTTTTTTCTTTTTTTAGTGAATTTTGTTAGGCTCTTTGTTTATGCAGACCAAAAATTCACAGAATAAATCTTTCATTGAGTCAAAATGTTTACTCTCAAATGAAGAAGATTTAAGGAAACTCAAGCTCTAAAACATTTGATCTACAGGTCAAGGACAGTTTGACTTCTTAGTTTTGCCAGCTGTTTTTAAAAGTTGCTTCCTGTACTAAGGATTGTTCACTATTCTTGCATAAACAATAATAAAAGTCATTTATACAACCACCTTGATTATGCTTTCCTCTTAAATTCACTATTTGGAAATAGTAAAATAGTCATTCTCAGCCTTCCTAATGCCACAACCCTTTATTAATACAAGTCCTATGGGTCATGACCCACAAGTTGAGAACCACTGTAGTAACGGCTAAAATTGTAACTCCAAGCATTCTGAGCTTTTATTTAGCATTACATTTCTATTCAATTATTATTTGTGGGGAAACAATATTAATTTAAAACTTATTCCAAAATATATACTGAATACCGATTATGGGCCAGACATTATAGATAAAAAGTCAGCAAAAGAGGTGTAGTCACTGACCTCCCCGAGTTTTCAGTCTAGCTGAAAAGATATTATGAAATTACACACACATATACATATAAAATCCTAACTATGAATCCGGAAACAACCATTAAAGCAAATGACACGATCTAGCCTGGAGGTCAGAGAAGGATTCCTTTAGCAGTGACAAACTGAGCTGAGATTTGCATTATAATCATTAAACATGATTTAAAACACACACTCCAAATCATCCTAGCAATGATAACGACTATGGTATGGGGACAAGGATTTATAAGAGCAAGGGTGAAATCTGTAGGACTTTGAAAATAAAGGTGATAGCTTCATGTAAACACCACCAAAAGATCACGGTAGGAAGATTTCTATAGGAAGAAAAGCAATGGCCTCCCCTAGTACATTCTCACTCAAAATCAGGATTCATAGGTAGAACTATCTTCCAATGAGAAAGACCAACATTAGCGATCAGTCTTGTAGGGTCCAACTGTCTCCAATCCCCCAAACACAATAAGCTGGATTTACCACAGTGAAAGTTTCACAAGCCTCAACACCCCGTATAACCCAGGTCACAAAAAAAAAATCTTCAGCTTCACAGACCAGATAATATAAGAACAGAAACAAACTGTTAAAAATCATATTGCAATATAACACTTTTACTTTGCAAATCAGGAATGAGATCCAACGTGGGGAGTAATATTTACAATGTACACTTAGTTTGCAGCAGAACTGGCTGGCTACACTGGGTCCCCTCCATCCACTCCCTAAGCTCTCTCTACCAGCCTTCAGTGCCAAATAAATCAAATAGCGAAGAATACACATGCTGCAAATAAATAAGGCAGAATTTTAAAACAGGAATTCCATTTCAAAAATTGTATTCTACACTTTTAACTGACTGCACTTGGCTTTGGATATAGAAAACTAACATTCCCTCTTACCACATACATGCCACAGAAGAGTAAAGTGAATAAATTAACATTTACCGATTCCACTGGATCCAGGGGCTAGCTAGGTTAGTTACACTTAATCATCAAACCTATCCTCTGATTAGATATCACTCTCATTTTACTAAGACTCAAAAACACTAGACAATTTACCCAAAATTACACAGCAGAAAAACGGCAGAGGCAAGATTTGAATTCAAGTCTAACTCTAAATTCATGTGGCCATTTTACCTCAAAAATTTATTTCTTTATTAAATAACATTATACAGGTGGCACCCATAGCTCAGTGGGTAGGGCGCCAGCCACGTACACTGAGGCTGGCGGGTTCAAACCCAGCCTGGGCCAGCTAAAAACAACAATGACACCTGTAACAACACACACAAAAAATAGCTGGGCGTTGTGGTGGGCACCTATAGTCCCAACTACTTGGGAGGATGAGGCAAGAGAATCGCTTAAGCCCAAGAATTTGAGGCTGCTATGTGCTGTGACACAAACAGCACTCTACCCAAGGCAACAGCTTGAGACGCTTATCTTAAAAAAAAAAAATTTTGTTCAAAGTGGTTAAGTCTCCCTGAGAACTCACCAACGCCCATTTAGTTGCAGGCAAAATGTCTTTTAAAGTTTGGTTTGGGATTCTAACCACCATTTATTATATTAGTAGAATCTCTGTATGTGGACCACTCAAGGGACTGTAACAAACCGATCAACATATGGAGGTGGTCAATAGAAGGAACTATGTATGATACATGTGGTACGTGTCATGTCCTGTTTAAGAAAATTAGGTCAGCTTGAGGTGGTCGACGGAGGAAGGTGGTTAACTACGGAGATTCTACTGTTTTTCAAAAAGAAGTACCAAGTTTTAAACAATTAGTTTACAAACAATATTTAGGTTATGTTCTTAAGTTGAATTTTCTTTTCTAGCATTATTTTCAATCTTGCTACACAGGAAAGCATTAGCTACCTACTCCTATTGACTCACACACAGAAGGGTATAATGTATTACTGCTTAGGAGAACCGTAAAGAAAACGAGAACTACATTTTAGTAATTCTGGTTTTCTTCACTGGTGGACAGCCCATTAACAGCTTCAACCGAGACAGACCACACTGCTCAAAAATAAGAGGGGTTGTCCAAATAAAGGAAGACCAATCTTTGATTGCACAACGATACAGTAGGACTATGTTTCTGCTTTTTTAGATCAGTTACCACTCTTACATCAAGTCCTTAGCTTCCAATATTTAGGTGATACTGTTCATCTACTGTCCTCCCTCACGGATTTATACTTTTATATGTACTATCATTTTAATGGGGAGAAAAATACATGTCATCTCTGCTAACACTAAGAGTTTTAAGTTTTTTAAAATCCTTTACAGTGTCTGTTTTCTCCCCGTGCTCAAAGTGTCCCTCCCTCTTCCAACTCTTTAGTTCTGCTGATTTTGACCTCTCTTCGCATTGCAGGCTTCCTGCACTGTTCAAAGGTCTTGGATCGTTAATTCATATTTAAGAACAAGGCCTTGAGGAGAACTGAGTGGAAGAGCTGTATGAAGGAAAGGACTGACAACCGACAGACTCCGCGGAGGGTGTTCTCCGGGGCGAGCCTGTCAGGACCTGAAGGTGCTCTGATTGTCGGTCTTCCCCAGAAGACGGACACCTGTTTAAAAAACCAATCGACACTCCACTACCCATAATTCCGGAGTCCACACACCTGTTCTTTAATTTTGTGGAGACTAAACCTTGGTCTCCTGAGGCTAGGGGGTTGGGTAAAGGAAGGTGCACAGGGAGAGAACCTGATAATGGACTTCACCAGTCAGTAAACACAGATAGCTCTTCCAACCCAGCCAGTAAACACAGACGGCTCTTCCAACCAATCCAGGGCTTTCCGGCCCCGCTTCTGACCTTTATTAGTATCTGATGCCTATAAACACTGAGCCTCTTTGGAGCTTCAGAGACAAAGTACTGCACTTGTTACGGGCATTCCTACGCACTTACAGGTACTGTGACATTCCTTTAGCAGAGGCAGTTACCACCTATCCACTGCTTTAACATAAAAAAAAAAAAAATAGCAATTTCTATCTCCTGTTGTAATGCCTCACAGTCTCCTTTTTGTTTCTTCCATTTAGGCAGGATTAGAGAGGGAGAGGAGATAAAGTTAGAGCCAATCTGTCATTTTTAAGCCCTGGTGGAGTTCTTTGGAGATCAGCTGTCTTAGGATACTGGCTTTAGGGCTCATCACAAGGACTAAATTAGTGTGTCTCAAAGCTTGATCACAGACCTGCATCGAAGTCCACCGGGAAGCTTGTCCATACAGCAGCCTGGGTGACTTTTCCTTTTGTTGTTAAATGAAAATCAAACTAAGTTACTTCTTCACTTAAAACTTCCTAATAAGCAACTTCCCACTGCACTTAGAACAAAAGCCAGAATCTTTCAAAGCCTGAAATGATATGGTCTACATACGCCAACCTCTCATCTCAGAAATAACATTCTTTGCTCCCACTTTCATCATTATATTCTGACCATACTGGCCTTCTGTTTATTCCTTGACCATCAACAAGTTTATTGCTATCTCAGGGCCTTTGTAGTTGCTCTTTCCTCTCCCTGTAACATTCTTCTTCTAGCTCTTTGCATGCAGGATTCCTTCTCATTCTTCAGATCTCATCTCAGAGCTGGAAAGACTCAATGTGGTCCAACCACACAACGGAACATTAGTCCCACGACAGGAGGAAATTCTGACACGTGCTACAGCATGGATGAACTTTGAAGACATTAAGCTAAGAAAAATAAACCAGTCACAAAAGACCAAATATTGTATGATTCTCCTTAGATGAGGTATCTAGAGTAGTCACCTTCATTGAGGCAGAAAGAATGGTGGTTGCTGGCGGCTGGAAGGAGAGAAAGAATGGGTTTATTGCTTACGGGGTACAGATTTTCAATCCTGCAGGATGAAAAAAGTTTTGGAGTTAAGAAGGTGATTAATGGTTTCATAACAATGTAACTGTACTTAATGCCACTTAAGCAGTATACTTTAAAATGTTTAAAATGGTAAATTTAGTTATGTATTTTTTACCACAACTTTTTTTTCTTCTTTTTGAGACAGAGTCTTAAGCTGTTGCCCTGGGTAAAGTGCCGTGAAATTAAAGCTCACAGCAACCTCCCCAACTCCTGGATTCAAGTGATCCTCTTGCCTCAATTTTTCTGTTTTTAGTACAGACAGGGTCTTGCTTTTTTGCTCAGGCTGGTCCCAAACTCAAGAGCTCAAGCAATCCACCCTCCTCAGCTTCCCAGAGTGCTAGGATTATAGGCGTGAGCCACCACGCCCAGCTTTACCCCAACTTTAAAAAGTAATTTTATAGGAAGATAAAAAACAAGTTACCTTTTAAAAGATTCCTCCCAAGATAACCCTATGCAAAGTTATCTCCTTCTCTTGCCAGGGTAACTCTCCAGTACTTTCTTCATAACACTTACACTGTATGAAATTATCCTGTTTACTTAGTTTTTATTATCTCTATCCTCCGACTAGGCACCTGGATAACCTAACACTAGCTACACACTACGGTAATAAGAATATGATAGGGAAAAAGTATTCAATAAACATTTGGGGGATAAGGAATTAATTAGTTTCTAGGTCCCAACTCAGACCTACTAAATGAGAAATTCTAGGATTCCAGACATTGATTTATAAAAACAGAAAACTTGCTATTTATGATCCAAATAGCAGCCTCCTATCCCTACAGCAAGTTAGCACAACTTGACATTCTCTGTTCTTACCAGCGAAGACTAATTTGCCTTTTTTTTTTTTTTTTTTTTTTGAGACAGAGCCTCAAGCTATCACCCTGGGTAGAGTGCTGTGGCATCACAGCTCACAACAACCTCCAACTCCTGGACTCAAACAATTCTCCTGCCTCCGCCTCCCAAGTAGCTTGGACTACAGGTGCCCGCCACAACGCCCGGCCATTTTTTGGTTGCAGCTGTCATTGTTGTTTGGTGGGCCCGGGCTGGATTTGAACCCGCCAGCTCAGGTGTACGTGGCTGGTGCCTTAGCCTGTTGAGCCACAGGCGCCGAGCCAACTCATTTGCTTTTGACTGGTGGGTTGAACAGTGTGGAGGGTTATGGAGAAAGGGAAAGTTTCTAGTATTTTCATACAGAAATGCCTGACAATATGGCAATATAGTCCCTTTAGAGTAATTATTCTTAAATGATATATCGTATATAACTATTAGAAGAGCTTTCCACATCTTAAGGATGTTTAATGGCCTATTTTATCAATTAATTCAAACACTAGGGTAAACAAAAAAACCAAACCTCTTTTCTGTTGATTTTTTGAGACGGTCTCAAGTTGTCGCCCTGTTGTAAATGCTGTGGCATCACAGCTCACAGCAACCTCAGACTCTTGGGCTTAAGCGATTCTCTTGCCTCAGCCTCCTGAGTAGCTGGGAAAACAGGCACCCGCCACAATGCCCAGCTATTTGTTGTTGTTGTTTTAGGAGGACTGGGTCGGGTTCAAACCTGCCAGCACAGGCGTTATGTGGCCGGCACCCTACCCACTGAGCTACACGTTTCTATTTCTATTCTTGGTATTACCTTTCTAACTTCTTCCTCAGGATTTTGTTCCGTATCTTCTCTGCCTTGCCATTCAGTCTTACCTGGACAGGACTATAGTCCAATTCTAGGCAGCAAGCAAAAGTACTTATTTCCCTCTTCTAGAACATACCCACTTGTTCTGACCATACACTCAATGTTGAATCTTCTCTATTGTCCTCCACCACATCAAGCTTCTTAGAAGTCTACTTTCTCATTTCCATTCACTCCACAACCCTCACCTCCACAGCAATTAACATGGCTGTCAACCCCTTATCACAGTAGTCACCAAGGAGCTTCTCTCATACTTTCTTATTGTTTTAAATTCTGCCCCTGCTTCAAGATAACTTGAATTGTCCATCTTTAAAAGATGATTGGAAAATGGGGTAGTGGAACCACAGAGTTGAGTGTGAATCTGACTTCCATATTTACTACAATGTGCTAAGGTGGTTGACTTAGGGACTAGTCTGACTTCCTAAGGCGTAAGATAACTAGGGCAGGCACTAGTTCTCATTCATCTTTATGTCCCAAAGACTGGCACATAGTAAACACTCTAATAAAGGTTTGTAGAAGGTAGGAAGAAAGGAAAGAGGGCAGGGGTTGAGAGGGAAGTGAATGAGAGGAGTCAAGAGGGGGGGAAATACAGGCAACAGTGTAACTTTTTTTTTAAAAAAGAGACAGAGTCTCACTTTGTTACCCTTGGTAGAGTGCCGTGGCATCACACAGCTCACAGCAACCTCCAACTCCTGGGATTAGGCAATTCTCGTGCCTCAGACTCCCGAGTAGCTGGGACTACAGGCCCCTACTACAACGCCCAGCTATTTTTTTGTTGCAGTTTGGCCGAGGCCGGGTTCGAACCTGCCACCCTCGGTATATGGGGCAGTGCCCTACCTACTGAGCCACAGGCACTGCCCTTAACTCATCTTTTTATTCCTAAGTACAAAGCAGAAAAGTTACCTGCAATAAAACCTCAATTAATGGCTGGTCACTCTAACTGAATGCGTACATATACCACCTATTTCATGGGAGATTTTTGGTTTTGTTAAATTTCACTGAACATGTACATTTAAATTCTGAAAGCTACACATTTACCTCAAATCTTTGGTTATAAAAACCATACTGTTAATTACAGTTGTAGCTGCTGAATCATTAAAGCAAATTCAGTTTCAAAAAGTAATAATTAAGAAGTAAAATATATCTTAACATTCTTCAACTTCCAGATTGGAGGTAAGGGCTGTAGGAGGGAGTGGTAAGGAAGACACAGTAAGGCTGGAGATAAGATGAAGTGAGGTGATTGGAGGTAAGGGCTGTAGGAGGGAGTGGTAAGGAAGACACAGTGAGGTTGGAGTTAAGATGAAGTGAGGTGATTGGAGGTAAGGGCTGTAGGAGGGAGTGGTAGGGAAGACCCAGTAAGGCTGGAGATAAGATGAAGTCAGGTGATTGGAGGTAAGGGCTGTAGGAGGGAGTGGTAGGGAAGACACAGTAAGGTTGGAGATAAGATGAAGTCAGGTGATTGGAGGTAAGGGCTGTAGGAGGGAGTGGTAAGGAAGACCCAGTAAGGCTGGAGATAAGATGAAGTCAAAGGACAATCACCCACGTCTGAGAATTCTGAGGCTGGGGAAACCCTTTGAAACAAAGTTCAAGAGTTACTCTGAAATAAAGCAATTAATAAACAAATTCTGACCATCACAGCCATACAGCCAGATACACAGAAGGGACTAGCAAAAAAACTAAGTAGTTTTGCACATTTACCAATTTACAAAAAAATTAGAAGCACTAGTCTTCACGTAGGACACACAAAGATTATCAGGCCATGTCCAGTCAAGAACAAATCCAATGGAAAACCCAATGCAATTTCTGTCTAAGGATGCTGCTGGATAAAACTGAAGCAGCCCAACCCAAACCCCAAACTATAATTTTATTTTCTATCTTGTATTAGTTCCTGAAATCTAACATGAGGAAAAATTCTGCTAGAGAATAAAAATAACAATAGTAGCAACTAATATATACAGAATGTACTATGCTAAGGGGCCTACATTTATTACCTGATGTTTACAATAATCTTAAGTGATATCTGGTTTGACTGTGGGACTCTCGGTAAACCCCAAATCCACAGCTCACTTCTAAAAGCCAGGTCAGGATTTTCTTTTTTGTAAGTTTGTATACTTCCTTTTTGCTGGCATAATCTACCTCTTCCCAGGCATATTCCAGCCCCATCTACTATTAAGCCTAATTTGGTAAGCAGTTAACTACTTAACTGTTCCGGGAAGGTCCACAGGAATCTCCTTCACTACATGACTATATGGTCCCAAATGGAAGCTGGTTGTGGGTAGCTGTGACCAAGGTGGCTGTACATCTATCATGTATGGCAATCTTTCTAGGTAGAGTTTACTGGAAAGGAAACTGATGGGCCAAATAAATATCCACACAGCAAAAATAACCCAAAGATCAAACTTTGAAGCTAGAAAGGACTTTAAAGAAACTAGTCAAAATTTTATTGAACATAAATCAAGTGCATTTTTATCTTTAAACTCCATGTTAGTTATTGTCGTTGCCATTCTTTAGCTTTTTTGGCTTTTGTCTCCTGGAGGAGACAAGGTTTAGTGCTTCCTCCAGGTTCACACGATTAGTGGGCACAGGACCTGGAATTCAAACCGAGATCTGTTTTTCATCAAAACTAACATTACTGTCTTTGCGGTGTACTAAGGTTCCTATTTTATATCTTTCTATAACATAAATTACCTCATTAAATAATAGAAATTTAGAGCTAGACAACATCTCTAAGCCATCTATCTTTTTTTTTTTTTTTTTTTAACAAGGAAAGAAACAAAGATCCGGTGCTATTGAGTATTTTACACATTGTTAACATATAGTTGGTTACTGAAAAAGTTAGGGTTAAAACCGAAGACTCCTTGATTTACATCCAGTGTTTAGTAGCATCATAAAAGATTAATGCTCACCACTAAAAAAAATAACAGCTATCACATACCAAGCACCTACTAAGAATCTAGCACTATATTCAGGACTCTATTTTAAATCTTCCCAACAATATTAACAGTCCAGATCTGCTTGACCCCAAAGCCAGCTGTACTTACCCTTTCATCCCACCACTTCCATAATCAGAGGAGAAATCTGGGGAATGAGGGGGTTATTGTTTTGTTTCTTTTTGCTACTCCTGCAATTGACCCTTGTACAGTTGCTCCATTTTTGTCAGGGCCTCAAAATACCATGGTATGTACATGGCAAAAACTTTTACTCATGGGAGAAAAGGCTTCTAAAGTTATCTTTATGAAAGCATAAACTAAAAAAGCTGTTAAGATTCAATTATATAAGTAATCCAAGGCTAACTCGTATTATATAAGTAATCCAAGGCTAATCCTGGCTCTTGGCTACAATGATGGACTAAGGATGGAAAACTGCCACAAGGAAGAACACAAAAGGAGTCTATTATGATATTTACTACACCGGTGATGGAAAGGAGTCTATCTTCCTTCCATATAGTGGGCCGTGATGATAATGTTGCCCTGGGGTTGTCGGTAACTACAGAACAGAACAAACCTCCTTGAGAATGAAGCCATCATAGAGAACACGGACATCTTCGCAAGGGTTCCCACATGCAGGCAGACCTGGGCTCAGGCTGTCCTGGAGTTCCACTTACTTCATAAATCCACTCTCCCTTTCGATTTTTGCTTTACTGCTTAAGTTGGGCTCTTGTCACTTAAAATTTTAAGAGTCCTGAGTTAAAAAATAATATACTGCAAAATGTTAAACATTTAATAATTAGATCAATTAATAATTTTATCTACATGAAACTTTTTTTTAATTTAGGTAATAACAAAACTTTTAAAATTAAACCCAGTAATACATTTAGCATTTCTAAATAAATATTCACATATGAGCAATAATTGCATTGCTTTCCTGAAAGATAAAATTGCATGCATTTATCACAACATGATGTTCTGAAGTACATGGGAGCTGTCCAGAAAGTATCCAACCTTTTATGTCTCTATTTTTCATATTACATGGCTGGATACTTTCTGGATGGCCCCTGTGTACACGTTATGAAATAGCTAAATCTTGCTAACAAGCAAATGCATTACCTCACACAGTTATCACATTTACCGTGAGACCACTTAACATCCACTATCTCTGCATTTCTAAAAAATATGCCATTACTAAACGTAGTCATCATGCTGTACAGTAACTGCATTTTTAAATAATATTATTTTGTTGTTTGATAGTCTGTATAAAAATTTTTTTGCTGGAGAACATACTAAGTTGCTACTTCCTAGCCTTTTCAGCTTCCTGCCATGCCACTAGTCAACTAGATTACGCTGGATGGCTGGGGACTTCCTCCATTTATGCTCCTGGGATATTTGAACAGAAGAGGATGTTCTAAACTGTGATGATTTTGCTCTCTCTAATTCACAGAGACCATCACAGCCATCACATATAAGTTCTTTCTTCTTTCTGCTTTTAATAATTCTCCCTGCTCTCTGCTCTTTCCTCATGCTCACTTCCCACCGGACTAACTAGACTTATATTCTCATCTGCTCCCAAATATTCGCTCCATCAATTCTTCTTTCTCTGCCAACTATCATAGTTCCTATCCCAGTAGCCGGTTCCTCATCACTTATATTTCATATCGTTACCTCTCTTCCTTCCTAATAATTACTGTTGTATTTCTCTAAAGAGGCCTCCTTTCCTGTCACTCAGTGACAAAGTATATGTTTCTCATGCTCATTCTTCACTTCCAATGCTTATCTTTCCATATATTTTTCCAAAAAGTGATCTACCATTAAAACTCCAAGTGCACTGTTCTCCCGAATGAGGAAAAAAATTACACACATACACAAAAGGCTGAATAACTAGCCAGGTATATTATCTCACACCTGTAATCCCAACACTATGGTAAGCTGAGACTGGAAAATTGCTTGAGGCCAGAAGTTCCAGACCAGCTGGAGAAAACTGAAACCCCACCACTACAAAAAATATGGAGTCAGCTGGGTATGGTGGCATACACCTGGAGTCCCAGCTACTCAGGAGTCTGAGGCAGGAGAATCACCTGAGCCCAGGGTTTGAGGTTGCAGTGAGTTATGCCTGGGGGCTGAACTCTAGCCCAAGCAACAGGTCAAAATTGTCTCAAAAAAAGAAAAAAAAAAGCAGCTTAATGACCATTTTCCATCCCAAATCAGGACCACTCCTAAATTTTCAAAAAATAGCACCACTCATCTCCCTAAAGCCACAGCATACATAATCAACTTCTCAGCATGCTGGTCCATCTTCTAAAATACCCTTCTTCCATTCCCAACCTAAAAAATTCCTGGCTCTCAAATGCCACTTCCTCTATGAGGCCATTCCTGTCACACATCCATTCCCCAATCAACATGACTTGGTAGTTCTCTCTTCTACACAGCCATGACACTAAGTAGATAACTTTACCACAGCCCTTTTTTATGATTTTATGTAGTATAGCTTCCTGTGTTTTTCATCTCACCCAATAACTGTGTCCCAGAGACAAGGTTCATATTTCATTCTGTTTGTTTCTTTAGCTGCTATACATGGTAAACACTTGGCAAGTATTCATTGGAAAGAATGCTTGAAAGGTTCAGGTTCAGAATGTCAACAACCACATTAAGACCTTTCATAAATAAACTTTCATAATAAAAACTATGATTTTGGCTCGGCACCTGTGACTCAGCAGGCTAAGGCGCCAGCCACGTACACCTGAGCCTGCAGGTTCGAATCCAGCCCGGGCCCGCCAAACAACAATGATGGTTGCAACCAAAAAATGGCCGGGCATTGTGGCGGGCGCCTGCAGTCCCAGCTACTTGGGAGGCGGAGGCAAGAGACTCACTTGAGCCCAAGAGTTGGAGGTTGCTGTGTGCTGTGATGCCACAGCACTCTACCCAGGGTGATAGCTTGAGGCTCTGTCTCAAAAAAAACAACTATGATTTTTTTTTTTTAAGATATTAGGGGGTACTTGTGTTTTGTTTACATACTTCATTTTTTGTACAAATTGAGTCAAGATTTTAAGTGTGGCTCCATGCATTGTGCACCATACCCAATGAGTGTGAATTTACCCATTCTCTCCTCCCCCTCCCCCAGCTGGATTTTCATTGATATTTACTTCCATATGTGCACATAAGTGCTAATCAATCAGTTCCAACCTGGTGTTGTGTACGTATGTTTGCTTCTCCATTCCTGTGATGTTTCATTTAGAAGAATGGTCTCAAGTTCCATCCAAGTTGTCACAAAAATACTAGATTGCCACTTTTCTTTGTGGCTGAGTAGTTCTCCACAGTATGCATACACCATATTTTATTAATCTATTCATGTACTGGTGGACATTTGGGATGTTTCCACATCTTTGTGATTGTGAATTGTTCTGCTATAACAACATTCAAGGGCAGGTGTTCATCCTTTATATAAATGACCTATCTTCCTTTGAGTATACATGCTACGGTGGGATTGCTGGATCAAATGGTAGGTCCATTTTGAGTTCTTTGAGGTTGTCTCCATACAGTTTTCCATAGAGGCTATCCTAGTTTGCAGTCCTACCAACAGCGTGTAAGAGTTCCTTTCTCCCTGCATCCATGTATGTACCTGTTGCTTTAGGACTTTTCAATATGAGACATTTTCGTAGGAATTTCATTGTGGTTTTGATTTGCATTTTTTGATTTAGAGATGTTGAGTATTTTTTCATGAGTTTATTGTCCATTAGTATATCTTTCCTTGAAGAGTTTCTGTTCATGTCTCTTGCACACTTTTCAATGGGGTTGTATGGCTATTTCTTGCTGATTTGCAAGGTCTTTGTATATTCTGGTTATCAGTCCTTTATCAGATGTATAGTATGCAAGTATTTTCTCCCACTATGTGGGTTGTCTATTTGCTGTTTTGATTATGTCCTTAGCTATACAGAAGCTTTTCATTTTGATCAGGTCCCATTTATTGGATGTTATTGTGATTGCTTTTGGGGGCGTCTTCATGAATTCTTTGCCGAGGCCAATATCTATAAATGATTATCCAACATTTTCTTCTAGGATTCTTAAGGGTTTCCTGTCTTAGATTTAAGTCTTTTTATCCATCTTGAGTTAATGTTTATGAGTGGTAAGAGGTCCAGATCCTGCTTCAGTCTTTTACATGTGGCTATCCAGTTTTCTGAGCAGCACTTATTGAACAGGGAGCCTTTTCCCTAGTGTATGCTTTCACCTGTTTTGTTAAAAATCAGATGAGGCTATGAGGGTAATTTCATCTCTGGGTTCTCTATTCTGATCTCTATTCAGAGGTCTATGCCTCTGTTCTTATGCCAGCACCATGCTATTTTAGTTACTACAAAAGTTTGTGACAGAGTATGTTATGGTCCACTATTTCACTTCTAAGAAACAGAGTCTACAGCATTCATTCAGAATGACCCATGCAAATTTCAACTTGCTCAACCTATTGGTATTGCTGGGAGAGCTTCATTCATTTCCATCCACTCAGATTTTACATTCCTTGTGTACCTCAAAACTTTCATGATGGCCCACACTAGCAATACACCTGCAAATGCATGGCACACGTCAAAATTAAAGTGCTAGCTTTCTAAACACTAAAAGAACTAGTTCACTACACTGCTCACTTACATTTTGATTTTTTTTTTTTTTTTTATAGACAGAGTCTCACTTTATCATCCTCGGCAGAGTGCCGTGGCGTCACACAGCTCACAGCAACCTCCAACTCCTGGGCTTAGGCGATTCTCTTGCCTCAGCCTCCCGAGTGGCTGGGTCTACAGGTGCCTGCCACAGCACCCGGCTATTTCTCTGTCTTGCAGTTTGGCCGAGGCTGGGTTTGAACCTACCACCTTCGGGATATGGGGCCAGCACCCTACTCCGTGAGCCACAGGCGCTGCCCTACAGTTTGATTTCTTGCCACAAATACTCTCCCATCTTTACAAGTATGGAATCATACTTCTAAACCTGGTAAGTACTTGTGGGCTACCCTTTCCCTTTTTTTGAGACAGAATCTCTCTGTTGTCTTTCTAAAATGCTATAGTGTCATAGCTTACAGGAACTTTGAACTCCTGGGCTCAAGTAATTCTCTTACCTCATCCTCCCACCGTGCTTGTCTAGTTGTTCTATTTTATTAGAGACAGGGTCTCTCTCTTGCTCAGGCTGGTCTCAAACTCCTGAGCTTAAGCAATCCACCCCCCAGAGTGCTAGGATTACAGAGCTGAGCCACTAAGCTATCAGTGTTAATGTTAAATACATTGTGTTATCTATATGAGTCCCTGCACTTGAGCAGACAATAAATAACACATGACTATTTGATGAGCCTCACTGTTACCAATTTTAAAAGTATTTGACAGATCTGTTATTAAGTTGTTTTAAATTAATTCAAAGTTTTTCGAAATTACTCACTAAGGAAAATCAGCATACAGGGATCTCAAACAACAAATGTTTTCTAATTCAAGATCCAAACAATATATTAACTTTTAAAAAGAAAAAGCAAGAGTGGGTTCTTACAGTAGGGATAAGGCATCTTTCCCTGAAAATATGGATTACCTAAGGCCACTGAAAAGTAATTTCCCTATAATGCATAATGTTAAAATTCATTCAGGCAAGTATCACCAAAAACAATTAAAACCAAACTGCATGTTGAATGTTGATAGTAATCATCCAGATAGATAAATGGGAAAAAGGTATCTTCACAGTGAAGAGATCTAGTAGTCACTTTCCTGATCCAGTACATACTATTTATATAGTGTTCTTGCTCAAAAAGGTTCAAACTGAATCTAATAACAAGGAAAATTGAGCAATGCCAAAACACAGACATTCTACAAAGCAAATCACATAAAAACCTCAAAACAAAAAATCAGATTTGTCATAGATAGCAATATAATGTCAAGATCTTATTACCATGCAATAAAAGAGGGATAAGAGATGTAATCAACATACTGTATGTTGAATGCATCCTAGATTTTTAAAAAATTATAACCTTTTTTGAACTAATATGTTAGATATGATTGTGGAATATGCTAATTTCCTCAGCCGTGTTAATGATATTGGGGTTATGAATACTCTATTCTTGGAAACTCAGACTAGAAGAACTTAGAGAAGTATCTGCAACCTTCTTTTTTTTTTTTTTTTTTTTTTTTAAGAGGCAGAGTCTCACTTTATCGCCCACAAGTGAGGGTAGAGTGCCGTGGCGTCACACTGCTCACAGCAACCTCTAGCCCTTGGGCTTAAGCGATTCTCTTGCCTCAGCCTCCCTAGTAGCTGGGACTACAGGCGCCCGCCACAGCGCCCGGCTATTTTTTTGTTTTTGCAGTTTGGCTGAGGCCGGGCTTGAACCCGCCACCTTCAGTATATGGGGCCAGCGCCCTACTCGCTGAGCCACAGGAGCCGCCCCACCTGGCCATTTTTTGGTTGCAGCTGTCATTGTTGTTTGGCAGGCCCGGGCCGGATTCGAACCCACCAGCTCAGATGTATGTGGCTAGCGCCTTAGCCGCTTGAGCCACAGGCACCAAGCCAACTGTACCTCTTTAAAACAAATGGTCCAATGATTTTGTTTTTCTAGACCAGTGGTTCTCAACCTTCCTAATGCCGCAATGTATTTTCATTGTTACAAAGGGAGTTGCACCCACGGGTTGAGAACCACTGTAGATGGCACAACATAAGCCCACTGGCAACAAATTCCTTCCAAATTTATTATGTAATGGAATCCTGAGGAACAAAATGTCCTTTTTCTAATTACCAACTATGAAGGCATCCGTGTTTAGCAATTAATGTTGTCCAGTTTTGTCCTGTGTGCAGGTGATGGCCAACGCTCAACTTCATTACCACAAGTAAAGTTATCCCCACTCTCTGAAAACCAGTAAGACTCTGTCTCAAAAAAAGAAAAAAAAATAAGAAAAACCTACTCATTACAATGGTAGTATTATTTAGTAGTAATATCACTAAAATAAGAGAAAGGAAAAGAAGGTAAAGAAGAATAGGAGAAGGATAAAAAGGAGAAGGAGTTAGATATAGAAGGGGGAAGAGCAGTAAAGGAAGAAAGTAAACAACAGGAAGAGGAAGAGAAAAAGAAATGGTAAAAGGCACAGAACCAAATGAGGAAGTTATTACATTACCTTACTTCACACTTATACGTTAGGCAAGGTAGTTGGGGCTTGCACGAAGATTTTCTCATTTGACCCTTGTGGCAAGCCTACCTCAGTGAACCTTATATCAACTCACTGATGTACACTTGACACAGGATTAAAATGGAAGTGCATGACAATAACTTTGGAACCTGATAAGCAATAGATAAATAAAAAAATATTATAAGAGTTTCCATAAAGGTCCTGTGCAATAAAATTAGTCACTTTGATGCCTTGAGTTAATACCTACAAGCAGTGTTAACCTAGAAAGACCAAACAAGTTTATTATCCTGACACAAATGATGACTTTAGAAAACATTAGGAAAGTATATTTGAAAAGTGAAATTCCACAAAATTTTAAAGCAATCATAATATGAAAATCAAACTTTCTTTAAAATATAACTAACCGGGGTGGCGCCTGTGGCTCAAGGAGTAGGACACTGGCCCCATATACCCGGGGTAGCAGGTTCAAGCCCAGCCTTGGCCAAAACTGCAAAAAAAAAAGTATAACTAACCAAATACCATTCAAAAACAAAGGAACGATTTTCACAGTTAATTTTTCCGTATCAAGAAATAGGTTCATGGCTCAGCGCCTATAGCTCCAGCGGCTGCTGGTGGGTTCGAACCAAGCCAGGGCCTGCCAAATAACAGTGACAACTACAACAACAAAATAGCCAGGCCTTGGGCGGTTACCTGTAGTCCTACCTACTTCGGGGGCTGAGGCAAGAGAATTGCTTAAGCCGAAGAGTTTGAGATTGCTGTGAGCTGTGATGCCATAGCACTCTACCTAGGGCAACATAATGAGACTGTCTCAAAAAAACAATAATAATAATAAAATAAAAATTAAAAAATAAACAAAGACATCATGGAATATTATGCAGCCTTGAAGAAAGATGGAGCCTTTACCTCTTACATGTTTACATGAATGGAGTTGAAACATATTCTTCTTAGCAAAGTATCTCAAGAATGGAAGAAAAAGTATCCAATGTACTCAGTCTTACTATGAAACCAATTTATAGCTTTCTTATGAAAGCTATAACCCAATTATAGACCAAGAAGATGGAGAAAAAGTAGAGAGAGGGGAGGGGAGGGGAGAGGATGGGCGTAGGGAGGGTAATTGGAGCAATTGAAGGATATGTTAACCAGTTTGATGAAAACATTTCAAATTGTATATAAAACCAGCACATTGTACCCCATGATTGCATTAATGTACACACTATGATTTAATAAAGAACAAACAAACAAAAATAAACAAAAAGAAATAGGTTCATTCAGAAATTTTTCCTGGGAGCTAAAATTTTCAAGTTTTTTTTTTTTTTTTTTTTTTGTGACAGAGCCTCAAGCTGTCACCCTGGATAGAGTGCTGTGCCATCACAGCTCACAGCAACCTCCAATTCCTGGGCTCAAGTGAGTTTCCTGCATCCACCTCCCAAGTAGCTGGGACTACAGGCGCCCGCCACAACACCTCCCCATTTTGTGGTTGCAGCCATCATTGTTGATTGGCAGCCTAGGCTGGATTTGAACCCCCCACCAGCTCAGGTATACTGTGGCTGGCGCCTTAGCCCGTTGAGCCACAGGCACCCAGCCATTTTTTCAAGTTTTTCCATATCTTAAGTTTTGTAGATGCTAATGCTTCAAGAAGATACTTTTGCAAGGCTAGTTAAGGAGGCAAATCCTGGAATCATGATTTTATAGCTCAGTCTCTGAATATTAACCTATACAAGAAGACCAGCAGAAAATTGCTAATGACTTATGGCACTTAACAGATGTGTTAGACTACATGTTGTTTTCTTGAAAATTATTTTCATTGGGCAGCGCCTGTGGCTCAGTGAGTAGGGCGCCAGCCCCATATACCAAGGGTGGCAGGTTCAAACCCTACCCTGGCCAAACTACAACAGGAAATATCCAGCCGTTGTAGTGAGTGCCTATAGTCCCAGCTACTTGGGAGGTGGAGGCAAGAGAATCGCCTAAGCCCAAGAGCTGGAGGTTGCTGTGAGCTGTGACGAGAAGGCACTCTACCGAGGGTGACAAAATAAGACTCTATCTCTTAAAAAAAAGAGGGGGTGGTGCCTGTGGCTCAAATACCAAGGGTGGCGGGTTCAAACCCAGCCCCTGGTCGAACTGCAACCACAACAACAAAAAAATAACTGGGCCGAGCGCGATGGCTCACACCTGTAATCCCAGCACTGTGGGAGGTTGAGGAGGGAGAATTGCTTGAGCTCAGGAGTTTGAGAGTCGTCTGAGTGAGAGTGAGATCCCTGACTCCTAAAAAAAAATGGAAGGGCGCCGCCTGTAATCCCAGCTCCGGAGGCTAAGGCAGCGGGACGCCCACAGCCCGAGTCTGAGGTTGCAGTGAGCTACCCTGCCCACTGCACTCTGCTCAGGGGCATAGGGTGGGACTGTATCTCCACAACAATAACAAAATAGCAGGGCATTGTGGCGGGCGCCTGTGGTACCAGCTACTCGGAAGGCTGATGCAAGAAATTTGCCTAAGTCCAGGAACTGGAAGTTGCTGTGAGCTGTGAGCTGTGTGGCGCCACAGCACTCTATCAAGGGCGATAAAGTAAGACTCCGTCTCTACAAAAAAAAAAGAAAGAAAATTACTTTCATGGCAGTACCCATAGCTCAGTCTGTAGGCTGCCGGCCACATACACGAAGGCTGGTGGGTTCAAACCGCGCGAGCGGGCCTGCTAAAGAAACAATGACAACTGCAACAAAAAAATAGTCGCGCATTGTGATGGGCACCTGTAATCCCAGCTGCTTGGAAAGCTGAGGCAAGAGAATCACTTAAGCCCAAGAGTTGGAGGTTGCTGTGAGCTGTAAATGCCACAGCACTCTACCCAGGGCCACACCTTGAGACTCTGTCTTAAAAAAAAAAAAAAAAAAAAAGAAAATTATTTTCATAATTGTGTAGGTATAATCATGAAAAAGTAGAATGGTGTGAAAAATGAGTAGCACTGAGAAGGTAGTGTGGCAAAAATGGAAATACTCAAACCAGTATGTTTCTTGGCCACAAACAATAAATCAGTAAGAAATAAAATGGTGCACAGCGCCCATGGCTCAAAGGATTAGGGCGCTGGCCCCATATACCAGAGGTGGCAGGTTCAAATCCAGCTATGGCCAAAAAAACTGTGAAAATAAAAACGTTAAGTATTTATACACATATATATACGTATACATATAAATGTATATATACACACATCATCTCCATTGGTATGAACATACATTCTTTCCAGACATCTATGAAGAAAAGAATACATTTTTCTAGAAGAACTCAAAGGTTGCATCATAGCACCTATCAGGAGATGAGCTAGATTGATGTTGAGACCTCCTTCCTAATCACTGGATTAGTTCCCCATTGGTCATCCTTAGATCTCAAGCAAAAATGAGATCAATATGACTATCAGGCTTCTAATGATAGTAACATTTTCTCAGTGCTTCAAAAGGATTTCTTTCTGATAATATTTAATTAAGCTGCACATGCAACCGATCTTTATTAGAGTCAACAAGAATTGCCTCAGAGAAATAGACTAGAGGAGGGGTGCAGTGGCTGACACCTGTAATCCTAGCACTCTGGAAGGTTGAGACAGGCAGATTTCTTGAGCTCAAGAGTTGGAGACCAGCCTGTGTAAGAACAATAATAAAAATCGAAAAACCAGAAGGTTACTTAGGAGGCTGAGGCAAGAAGACTGCTTGAACACAGCAGTTTGAATTTGCTTTGAGCTATGACAATGCCACAGCACTTTACACAGGGTGAGAGTGAGACTGTCTCAAGAAAAAGAAAACATAGAAAAATTCTTCTGGCTCGGCGCCTGTGGCTCAATGGGCTAAAGCGCCAGACACATATACCTGAGCTGGCGGGTTC
>CAUYON010110955.1:0-77099 GCA_963573935.1 Arctocebus calabarensis | reverse complement strand
AAAAAAAAAAAAAAAAGAAAGAAAGAAAGAAAAGAAAAATAGATCACAACTATGGTCCAAGATTAAGGAGGGCAGACGGGGAAGGGGGGAGGTCAGATCAAGGGAAGGTGAATGGGGGGATCATACCTATGGTGCATAATGCAAGGGTACATGTTGGATCTATTACTATAGAGTATACATGTCTTAACACAATAACTAAGTAAATGAGATGAGGTATATATTAACCAGTGTGATGTAAGCATTCCTAATTCTATATGAAATCAGCACATTATACCCCATAAATGCATTAATGTATATATGATCTATGTGTTTATGATTTAATAAAAATATATATATATTTAAAAAATAAAATAAATAAAAATCTCCAACATAAAAATATTCTAGTTTTCAAAAGATATTAAACAGAAGGGCAGGCACAGTGGCTCACACCTATAATCTTAGCACTCTGAGAGGCTGAGGTGGGAGGATCACTTGAGTTCAAGAGTTCAAGACTTTCCTGAGCAAGAGCAAGACCCCATCTCTACTAAAAATAGAACAAATTAGCTGGGATCATGGTGGGCACCTATAATCACAGCTACTTGGAAGGACGAGGCAGGAGGGTTACTTGAGCCCAGAGTGTGAGGTTGCATTGAGTTATGATGAGGCCACTGCACTCTAGCCGAGGTTCCAGAGCAAGACTCTGTGGCTCAAAAAAATTAAAAAAAAAAAAGGCAGCACGTTGGGCGGTCCTGTGGATCTGTGTTTTGCCTCAAGAGCAGTGGACGGAACAGACCCAGAAACTCCCTTTCTTCCAAACTTCGGCAGCTTTCTAATCTCTGTCCTTTCCACTTGTGAACTCCAGGACCATCTTTACCGCCATCTCCTGCTTCTGGCCAGATAACACCATTTTCTGAGCTTAGTCCTAATAACCAATCAACGATGAGCTCCCAGATTCATCACCATTATTCCACCAATGCGGAGAGGTCGATTTGCATCTGCAAGCCTCCTCCACCTACCTCTCTGGGCTACTATTTTGACCATGCTGATGTGGCTCTCAAAGGGTTGGGCCACTTCTGTGAGTTGGCGGAGGAGAAGCAGGAGGGTGCTAAGCATCTCTTGAAGATACAAACTCAGCATGGTAGCCACTTTCTCTTCCAAAATGTGCAGAAGCCATCTCAAGAGGAGTCAGGTACAACTCTGAATGCAATGGAAGCCACCTTGGCTTTGGAGAAGAGCCTGAACCAGGCTCTTTTGGATCTTCATGTTCCACCCGCACAGACCCCCATCTCTGTGAGTTCCTGGTGAGTCACTTCCTATATGAGGAAGTGAAACTCATCAAGAAGATGGGTGACCACCAAACTCCACAGGCTGGCGGCCCCCAGGCTCACTCTCCTGCATTACTGGGAGCCGGCAGAGACTGGGACTTCTAAGGAGCCCTTCTCAAAGTATCAGGGCTTTTGCTGGAGCCTCTCCCTCCAGCCACAAGGCAGCTTTTTAATCACCCCAGAGTCCTCACCCAACCCTTGGACCAAATAAAAACAAAGCTTTGTGCAGCAAAAAAAACAAAAGAGAGACAGAAAGCCATTATTCACCTTCTTAAAAAGTTCTTGTTTCACATTCAACCCTGTACCCCTGTCAGAGCCGGCTTTCCTACCACATCTGAGTATTTGTTTATTGACATAAATTGCTTGACTACAGGGTGAACTTCACTTAAGGATAATCAAACTGGTGATGAAGCATCGCTGAATGGATTGATAACACCAGTGGGCAAATGAAATTCTCTTTACAAAAAAGCATTCGTTTACACACCACTTGTTAAGACAAAGATTATAACGTATGGCTATGCTGCCAAAGCAGCCATATGAACCTAACCTTGTTATTTAACCTCTGAGCCTCAATTGCCCCATGTGCTGAGTGGGTCAGGAAAGCTGGTGTGATAACAGATGTGTACTGTTGGAATTTATCCCTAGTACATAATATAAATGGCATTGGAACAAAATATTTGACAATGTCGGTAAAGCATTGGTATCTTCCCACATCATCACCACCAACTTTTGTGTGTATCTGGTGCTCCCTTTGCTATGGAAGCAACTCCTAAATCTCTGTGGCTTAATATGACAAAGGTTTCTTTTTCTCCCAGAGCCAACCTGAGTCTGAGGAGGGCTCTGCTCCACAGTCACTCAGGGGCCCTGGGTGACAGAGATGCTTCTACCTAACACCCTTGGCCTCCTCTGTCAGGGCAGCAAGAGAGAAGATATTGGGTCTCCCAGCACCACCCCACGCTTCTCCCCACAGTGACCCACCTACTTCTACTCACAACCCACAGGCCAGAGTGCTCACAGGGTTCTAGGGGAGAAGATGAACACCCAGTGATGTGATCATCCCTGTCTGTGCCCCATTCTAGGACACAGAACCAACCAAAGACACTCCCCAATCCACCCCACCTCACCCTTGTGCAGAACCAACTAAGTCACTCCTCATCTGTGTAAAGCCAGACTAAACTCAGTGAGACTGTCTTCCATAAGAAAGGCCACTGGGCTGTCAGAGCCCCATCCACAGGGCCAGTCCAGCCCTTGCCATAGGCCAGTTTTGCCTCATGGGTGGCAAAAACACTCTCACTGGATGCCCTCTCAGAGTTAAGCCAACTCAGTCATGCTCACGCCAAAGCCACAGGAACCCTCACTGTCATCAGACTGACAGGCGAGTCTCCAGCTGCATGTCATCCCGGCCTTGCACTACTTCTCAGCGAGCCAAGTCGCCCTGCTACAAAGGGCGACCCCAGTCAGACCCCTCCTACAGACCCCTGCTATCCCCACGAGCTTCCTTACTCTGACCAGTGGGAGGACCCCCACACACATACACCGGCCATCCCCGGGCTGCAGTGGCAGCCTGCCAGGGCAGATCCTCCTTACAGACTGCTGGTCGCCAATCCTAAGATGACCAGATGCTTCATCAAGAAAGCAAAGAAGGAGGAAATTAAGTTTAAAAAAAAAAAAGCAAAGAGGGGCCGGGTACAGTGGCTCACACCTGTAATCCTACCACCCTGGGAGGCTGAAGCAGGAGGATTGCTTGAGCTCACAAGTTCAAGACCAGTCTGAACATTAGTGAGACTCTATAAAATAGAAAAACTAACTGGGCGTTGTGGCAGGTGCCTGTAGTCCCAGTTACTTGGGAGACTGAGGCAAGATGATTGCTTAAGCCCAAGAGTTTAAGGTGGCTGTGAGCTATAATGATACCATGGCACTCTACCCAGGGCAACAGAAATGTGTCTCAAAAAAGGCAAACAAGTCCCCCTTCTACAGCCAAAGAACAGTTTCAGAAGGAACCAGGGAAGCCTGAGGTAGCACCTACTCTGTTCTAGTGCTCCCAGGTAAATGACATTAACTCTAAAAGGAAAAGAGAAAGAATAAATGGGAGGAAAACTGTCACAGGATGTTCTTAAGGAAGACCCACTTGTTTATTCTTTGTGGTGTCAGCTGATGTTACACGCCAACTGATCTTCACCCTGCCAAGAGAACTGGGCAAGATTGCTTAGTTAAAGAATAAGAATATCCTCAGCTAATTTTCTTAACATTCATCATGTGCTGGGCATAATACACACAATCTTTATTTGCATTAGATCTCTGGCTCCTCACTGCAGCCTCATGTGATGGGACTCTCTATGATTATTCCCACATTACAGATGAGCAAACTGAGGCCCAGAGTTAATAATGAGAAGAGCCTAGGTCATCCAACTAGCAAATGGCAGAACCAGTCTGTGAGCTCAAGGGTCTGTCCTATCTCGAACACTGCACAGGCTCTGGGAACCATCCAGTTACAGAATTTGGTTGGAACTCAATTCAGTCACAACTTCTTAAGCACCTACTATGTGCCCGCACAGGCTAGACTAGGTGACATATGGGATATGCAAAGATGAGTCACAAAGTCCATCCAGAAGTTGCTTGTGATCCAGCAGCGGGGGTACAATGTGGATATTCACACTGTGCTCAATAAACCACACTCCACCCCCATGGCATTCTGCACTGCACTGTGAAGTAACCTGTGGCTCACACAGAGCAATCAGAGTGGGCTTCCCAGAGAAGGTGGTAGTGAGTCAACTGTGGAGCCTCAAAGGAGGAGTAGTAGGATTTGCATAGGTAGATAGCTGGGCAGATTAGCTAGGGGCCATGAGCCAGCATGACTAGCATAACAATAACAACTTAAGTGACCTGACCTTGGAATCCTGAGGCCTGAGTTTCGGAGGTCACTCATACAGTGCCTGAGGCAAGGCCCTGTGTTTGTTGGCGTCCCATGCCTCCTACAGAATCCACGATGATCCCTGGGCCCATCAGGAGGTGGCAAAAAGACGTGGTTGGAAAAGCACTGCGTAAACAGGAAACGCTGAACAAGTGTGGTCCTCATGGTTGCCATGGCTACAGGGCACTGAGGGGAGCCACACGCCCAGCTGCCAGTGTCAGGATGAGGCAGACACCACTGTTGCTATGAAGAAGGCGGGTTGTGCCCCTCCTGTCCTCACATCTTGGAGAGCTTGAGTCAGAGGCTTAGAATAAGGAGGGCCCACTGCTCCTCGGGGCATCCTCAGATAAAAAGCACAGCTTAGCAATTATGATGTGTTCCCTCCAAACACCACGAGGACTAAATCCCAGTGACACAGGAGGGATAGTGGGACGCAGCTGTGCCTCCTAAGAATAGCCTGACTTCAGCTCCCCATGGAGGTTGCAAGACTGAACCCTGTTTCAGGGGTGGTTCTAAAAATAAAGCTGCAAACAGGCCTCACACTCCTCAGCCCACTTGGCCCACGGGGAGAGTCTGCACCTGAGCAGTTTGCAGAAGAGGGTGGAAATTTGGCACCAGACCATAGGCTGACTCTGTGTCCTTGGCACTCTGGTCCTCTCCAAAGAACCAAGCTGGTAAATAAGTACAATGTCATCGCTGACTTCAGTAAGGTTACTAAGTGTCTGAATTTGGCTGAGGGCTCATAAGACATCTCGGTTCTCAGTTCATCTGGAGTTATTCGTTATTCCCACTTCGCAAATGAAGAAACTGAGGATGCTCATCAGAAACTGATGTGACTTGGCCTGGGTCACACTAATAGTAAAAAGCAGAATCAGGACGTCATTGAGTCATTCCAGACCAGACACCACACAGTCCGCCTTCACCATCAGCCCACTTACCCTTCACAGCCTCCATCCATGGTACCTGTCCCTCGGTCACCTCCTCAGCCTGCCCCCAACAGAGCCCAACACCACCCCAGTCTTCCCCAAACAGGCAAGAAATAGATGTGGCCCATGAGCTCCATGAGGGGAAAGATCATATCTGTTTTATTTTTCACTATTCTCCATAGTCTAGAACAGTGATTTTTCAACTGGTGTGCCATGAGAGAATCTTAGGTGTACCATAAAAAATTGCAAAGATCATTAATTAAATTATTTTTGAAAAGAAGTTCAAAGTTCAGTAATTATATTGGGGTTTTTTACTCTTTATTATTTTGGTCAACATAATTGAAGTGTACCATACAAGTTTAACTAGATTCAAGTGTGCCGTGAGATCAAAAATCAAAAAAAAAAAAAACAAACCAAGAGTTGAAATACACTGCTCTAGAACAATTCCAGGGTGGAGAAGGAACCCAATTGATTTTCGTGGAAAACACTTTGGCAGTTTCCTATCCAATTAAACATACACCTTCCATATGATCCAGCCAGTCCACAGCTATTTTACCCAGGAGGAAAGAAAGCATATGTCCCTACAAAGATTTGCACACAAGACAAGAAGCTGTTACTTGTAGCAGCTCAGAGCTGGAAACAACCCAAATGTCCATCAGCAGCAAATGGATAAATAAACTGTAGTGTGTCCAGGCACTGGAATACAACTCAGGGAGAAAAAGTAGCTAACTATCGATACATGCAAGCACATGAATGAATCACAAATAATTACCGCATGTGAGAGCACTGAAAGAAAAAGAAGGGCACGTACTGGATGTACTATAAAATTCTAGAAAAAGTGGACCACCCCATAGTGATAGAAAAGAGATCAATGACTGCCTGGGACTGGGAGAAGGAAGGGGTGGATGGGCAACATCCAGTGAAAATGAGCAGGAGGGAGGGTTAGAAAGGGCACTGAGAAATTTTAGGGAAATGTTCGTTGTTTTGATTACTGTGATGATGTCACGAATCTATGCAGATGTGTTAAAAGTTATCAAATTGTACACTTGATGTGCAGCTTACCGTAAGTCAGTCATACTTCAATAAAACTATTTAAAAATATATATCCAAAACCAATCATTTCTCACCACCTCCACTGCTGACTACCCAAAGACACTGCCTCCTGGATGCCTCACTCCGTATGTCCCAGCCCTGCTGCAACCAGAACAAGCCATTCTGCCTGCCTTAGGTGCTCACTGTGCCTGTCCACAACCATTCACAGCTGCTTCTTCTCCAGAAAAGTACTGTTGACTGGCACAACAGAGGGGTACACCCCCCTGTAAGGACACCCACAGCTGCTGACTGATTTACATAGGGGTACAAAAGTCTAGCCCCTTTGTTTGAAGAGCTGATAACTTTGCAGTGACGCATGCTCCAGAGTCTAACCACTGAAGATCAGGCCAAGCCTAGACCTTATCTTGCTCAGCTCCTGTCTCCTCCCCGACCCTAATATATCTCCTCCTCTGCAGGTTCTCCCTGAGGAGCCCTCCCTCATGGCCAATACTGCTGGCAGTGCTCCTAAGAAGCAGTTGTGAGGATGGGATTCCACAGCGAATCACCCGCAGGCATGGTAGCAGGTAGAGCGCTGGGCACGCGGAGGACGCGGTCATGAGGCCCTTGGCAATGGCACACAGGTGGACAGGGAGCCCCAGACTCAAGCGGGATCTCTTAACATTAGAAAGAGATTTGGGAGAAAGAGTAAGTACAAAGACTATCAGAGTGGGCAGCTGTTGCTGAGCACTGAAGCTTTGAAGAGAGAAAATGACAAGCTCTGCCAATTTGGAGCAATTGTGAGCAGCAGAGAGCGTCTCCAGCAGCATTTAAAGAGACCCTCATCTCCTGCAATTGGATGGCAGATAGAGCTGAGACCAGACACAGGACATAATTGTCAAGAACTTCACAGGAAGTTGCCTTCTCAGCCCAGCCATACACCAAGTCAGGCTCCTGAAGGAAGGGGTGAGACCCTGAAGTCTGAGTTAGAGAGATTTGTGTAGGTGCACCTGAACTCTTTAATCCCCAGCCCCCAGAACCCCCTGGGCCTGCAGAAAATGGCCATGAGTCCTTGTTGAAAGACAAATTTCTTCCCTGTCTTACCCACCCACTCCCACTGAAACTTCTGTATAAACTTCATCAAAGTGCCCTAGAGCACAGTGTGGGCTTTCATCACCTCTTTTCCTGGCCAGCAGAACCTTACTGGGGCCAAATGGCAGTGTGGTTTGACTGGGCAGGTACCAGACCTGCTAAGGGAAGGTGGGATTACACAGCAAGGAAGCCATTTCATTAGGATTTCACACTAGGCAGCCCAGCTAATATAAAACCACAGAAACCGGGACAGTGTACTTGACTAAGGGAAATGTTGGGGTGGGGGCACTCTTCCTATCACAGGATTTAACGCCCTGGTAAGGACTCAAAGACAGGATTTTTTTTTTTTTTTTTTTTTTAGACAGAGCCACAAGCTATCACCCTGTATAGAGGAGCTCACAGCAACCTCCAACTCCTGGGCTCAAGCAAGTCTCCTGCCTCTGCCTCCCAAGTAGCTGGGACTACAGGCGCCCGCCACAACACCTGGCCATTTTTTGGTTGCAGCCATCATTGCTGTTTGGCGGGTCCGGGCTGGTTTCGAACCCGCCAACTCAGGTGTACGTGGCTGGCGCCTTAGCCCATTGAGCCACAGGTGCCGAGTCAAGACAGGTTTCTTTTTAAAATTTATTTTATTTTATGTATTTATTTTTAGAGACAGGGTCTCTCTGTCACCAAGGCTGGAGTGCAGTGGCACGATCATAGCTCTCTGATCACAGCTCTTCATAACCTTGAACTCCTGAGCTCAAGTGATCCTCTCACCTCAGCCTCTTGAGTCACTGGAATTATAGGAATGAGCCACTGCAGCTGGCTCCCAGGAAATTATTTTAATACACCGGGATGATTCTTGGAAATTGCTGCAACAGACTGGGGGGGAAGGGATCCAAAGACTCTTACACTACTATATAACACCTTATGGCCCTCAGAATATAAAATGTTTGCTTTCTGGCTTTTTTCACAAGAATTTGATGAACCCTAATGTACGGTATTGGTTAATAAGAATGTCATGTTCCCAGGACCCAACAAGAGTCTCACTTTGTCACCCTCAGTAGAGTGCTATGGCATCATAGCTCACAGCAACCTCAGAATCTTGGGCTCAAGCAATCCTCTTGCCTTGGCCTCTCGAGTAGCGGGGACTACAGGTGCCTACCACAGTGCCTGGAGATTTTTACAGACAGGGACTTGCTCTTGCTTACGCTGGTCTTGAAACTGGGAGCTCAGGCAATTCACCTGCCTTGGGCTCCCTGAGTGCTACGATCACAGGCATGAGCCACTGTGCCTGGCCGAGAGTTCTTAATAAATAGACTCAAAAGAAAGGGACTGGGTGCCGTGGCCCACACCTGTAATCCTAGCACTCTGGGAGGCCGAGGCAGGTGGAGTGCCCTGAGCTCATAGGTTCAAGACCAGCCTAAGCAAGAGTGAGACCCTGTCTTTAAAAATAGCCAGGAGTTGTGGCGGGTGCCTGTAGTCAGAGCTACTTGGGAGGCTGAGGCAAGAGAATCACTTGAAGCCAAGAGTTGGAGGTTGCTGTGAGCTATGACATCACAGCACTCTACCAAGGGTGATAAAGTGAGACTCTGCTCAGAAAAAAAAAAAATCAAAAAAAGACATAATCCCAATGGCCAATTTTGCAGAAATGGAAAGGTCAATCCTCAAATTCTTATGGAATTGCAAGGGGTCCAAGAAGTTAAAACAATCGATAAAAAGACTAACAAAGTTGGGGGAGTCACGCTTCCCAATTTCAAAACTTACCACCAACTACCGTAAGCAAAACAGTGTGATACTGCCTTAAAGAAACTACAATAAGCAAAACAGTGTGATACTGCCTTAAAGACAGACATATAGACCAGCAGAACAGAATCAAAAGTCCAAATATAAACCTATACATCCACAGTCTATTGCTTTCCAAAAAGGCTACTAAGACCCCTTAATGAGAAAACCATAGTCTCTACAATGAATGGTGTTGGAACAACTGGATGTCCACTCTCAAAAGACAAACAATACACAAAATTAACTCAAATGGATCAACAGGTTAAAATAAGGGGTAAAACTGTTGTCAAAACCACGAGGGAGTTTTGGCCCAGGTCTAGTTATTGCAAAACGACCCAGTTACTGAGACAGTGAGGATTGCCAAGGAAGAAAGGAATTTTTTAATGTGACAAACATCATGGCTGCAGAACAGAGAAACTTTCTCAAATCCGTCTCTCTGACCAATGGAGACCACAGGCTTTTAAAGGAGGAGCCATGTGCCTTGGGGAAGGTCATAGTGGAATTACAAGGTGCACAGGAGGCAGGTTGTAGGGGATGGTGAATTTTGGCATCAGCAAGTCTGCTTATGAGATTTGATAATCTCAGCTCCTTTGTCTTGCAGAAAATTCACCATTTCTGGGAAACATGCCAAAAGGTCAAGAAGTTAGTTAAGGGAGAAGATTATAAGAAACATACAGGGGTCATAGAAATCGGTTCATAGAGCTGATTACAGAAACATAAAACTCACTCAAAAAAATACCCCACAGGGGTAAATCTTTATCACTTTGAATCATATAATGGATTCTTATCTATGACACAAAAAACAAGAGCAACAAAAGAAAAAATAGATAAATTAGACTTCATCAAAATTAAAATCTTTTGTACATCCAAGGACATTAAAAGAAAATAAAAAGACAACCTACATGATGGGAGGAAATATGTGCAAATCACATATCTGAGAAGAGTCTAGTATCCAAATTTTAAGAAAGAACTCTTATAACTCAACAGCAAAATAGACAACCCAATTAAAAAATTGGCAAAGGGCTTGCATGGACATTTCTCTGATGAAAATGTACAAATAGCCAACAAACATATGAAAAATGCTCAAAACCATTAGTTATTTGAAATTTGAGAATCAAAACCACAGTGAGGTACCACTTCACACACACTAGGAATATAATAATAATAATAACAACGACAACAAGTGTTGGCAAGGATGTGGGGAAACTGCAACCCTTGCAAATTGTTATTGGGAATGTAAAATAGTTCCAACACTGTGGAAAATAAATAGTTTGACTCCACAATTCTACTTCTCAATGCATACCCCCCCAAACTGAAAACAAGTATTCAAACAAGTATGTGTACATGAGTGTTCATAATTGCACTATTCACAATAGCCAAAATGGAAATAGCCCAAATGTCCTCCAATGAATGGATTATGAAATATAGATACAGATGCATACACCCATGAAGAAATATTATTCATTCAGAAAAAGGAATGAAAAAAAAAAAAAGGAATGAAACACTGACGTATGCTACAACATGGATAAACCTTGAAAACATTATGCTAACAGAAAAAAGCCAGATGCAAAAAGGTCCTGTCTTTCATGATTACATTTATGTGAAATAGCTGCACTAGATAATTCAGAGAGACACAATGCAGATTGGTGGCTACCGGGGCTGGACTGGGGAGAAAATCTGCTTAATGAGTAAAGGGCTTAGTCTGGAGTGCTGAAAATGTTTTCGGATTATATAGCTGTGGAGGTTGTACAACATTGTGGATGCTACTGAGTTGTTCGTTTTCAAGTGGTTGATTGTATGCTATGTGAATTTTGCCACAATAAATTATTAAAAGGAAAAGCACGGATACAGAATGGATGAGCAGGAGACTAAGATTAGAACACCAGCAGACTATGGCCCATGGGATAAAGCCAAGTGGATATGGAGTGTCCTGGTGAGGGGACACCAGTACTGCTAGGAGGCTCAGTACCAGCTGTCCTATGGCAGCGGGGGCAGAATCGGAGATGCTGTTACAGAACTGGGCTCCCTAGTGCCCAGTTTACAACAGGGGTGGTAAACTTCTACTAGAGCAGAGACTAGCACTTGACTTTCAAAAGCAAAGTGGGGGTAATTACCAGGTATCAAGGCTGGAATGGCAGCAAAGGAAGCAAGGCAGGATGGGAAGGCTGACCTGCAGACATCTATGACAGGTGCCAGCAGACTATGACGAGCAGGCCTACTCCTGCTCACCACCAGGTTTCATAAATATATTTTTATTGGATGCAGTCACACCTATTTTTTTATGTATTATTTTATTTTATTTCAGTTTAATATGAGGATGCAAACGATTAGATAACATTGTTTGCATTTGTTACGTAGTCTATGGTAGCTGTGGCCCTCAACCAGACACCCATTTTTTTTACACATTATCTATGGCTACTTTTGTGCTACCATGACAGGGTTGAGTATTTACAAAAGTGACCCTATGACCTGCGAAGCCTAAAATATTTGCAATCTGGCTCTTTACAGAAAGTTTGCTGACCTCTAACCCATGGAGATGGCTACTAAAACAGGAGGTTCCCAGGATCCAACGAGAGTATTGCTCAATCTGTAGAATCAAAAGAGATGAGGAGTGGGTGACCAGGAGGCAGGTTGGAAACCCCAGTGGAAATTCACAGTCCCTTTGCTAGTTCCAGACCTAAGCCAGTTTTCAGATCCAGAACCCATCAACTGAAAAAGAGGATTGGGCCCCCTAAGAAAGAATCCTGCGACACTACAGTAAGTAGACTACATATATACAGTAGTCACTTTCTAATTGGGCCTGTGGCCATTTTCAGAGGGGAGAGGAGAATTACAACAGGGAAATGGAAAATCCAGACCTTCTAAGGGAGGTTAGATACAGGATCTAAGCTGGTGCTAATATCCTGAGTCCCAAAACCCCATTGGGACTCCTCAATGACAGCAGAGGCACAAGGTAAAAAATGGAGTACTGGCCAGGGAGCTGCACACTCTGGGTCAGGAGACCCACCACATAAACATTTCTAGTTCCAGAATACACATGAATTTAACTGGAACACACACACATACATATATACATACTTAGTGCTTGGCAGAACCTCACCATGACTCCTTGGCCAGTAGAATAAAAGCTCCCGTAGGAGCCCTCAGAAGGCCCCATGGTACCTGAGGTGTGCCTGGTAAAAAGACACATCCTGCAGAATCTCTAGCAAGTCCCAACAGCAAGAGTCATAGACAGACCCGCGAAGTTCTAGGGCAGGACCAAGCCCTCTGCTGCAGAGAGCTATACACCATTCCAAAAATAGCTCCTCACACACAACTGGTGGAGATCCTGGTAGAGACAAGTATTTGATCCTGGAACACCAAGGACCCCAAGATCCAGAGCTGTGTCCTTCCAGCACCACTGCTGAGTGATGAAGCAGCAATCCATCAGAAGAAGGGCGTGAGAGAGCCAGGATCAGGTCCAGAGAGCGGCAGGAGGCAGAGGTAACTGAACAAATGGGTAGCCCAAACTTCATGTCACCAAACACACTTGCACCCATGTCAGCCCCTCAGCTCATACCTGTGGTCCTATCGAGGTTCCCCAGGACCAGCTGATGGAGGGAGCAGAAGCCCAAATTTGGCTCATAGATGTTGGTACAAGCTGAAAATGTTGCTGCACTACAGCCCTACTCAGGGCCCTGAAAGGAAGCAAGGTGGAGAAATTCTCCCAGCCGGCAGAGTGGCAGGTGGTACACAGCCTGGTGGGCCATAGCGCTCAGCATAGCTTGTGAGCCAAGAGTCTGAAAGGAGCGAGATTAGAGATCGGGGACCAGGAAGTCTGGGTTAGAGGTCTGTGAATGGACAGTGAGGGGGAACACAAAAGTGAAGGTCCTTGTGTCATACAGTACTCCAGGGAGCAGCCAGGGGGACGGATGAGACAGGGCAACTTAGCCAAGCAAATTCGCCCACCTCCCCAGTTCTTGGTCACTGCTGTCTTGCACAAGGATCCTGTCGGCAGGGTAACCGTGATGGCAGAAATGAACAACATAGACTTCTCAGCAAGGTTTATCTAGCTGCTGTCACTGCTTCTCAGGTTAGCACATCTGTAGCCACAGGAAGAATTGCCACATTGTCAGGGGTCATTGGTCTGGTCATTATAAGGAAGAATGGCTTGCTGCCACATAATGAGAGGAACAAACAGATGTGTTTGGATTCAAGTGATCCACTGGGGTGTCCCTTGGTATTCCTGTGTCCAGTGTTATCTATATTAGAGATAACCCATCACAACCTGATAAGGGCATAGTAACCAGGTGCTCAGACACCTTAGAGGTGAGTGACAGGGTCAAACCACAAAACCCAGCAGAAGTGCTAACGAAGGAGAAGAAAAATCTAAAGCAAGCAGTAGAGGAGGAAGATAATGATGATCAGTGTTGCCTTTGAGACCAATTTCAGCAATAGGGACTGTATGCATCCCACTAACCCTCCTCCTGTTAATGCAGTAAACTGAATGTGACCATCAAGAGGACCAGAGCCATGCATGGGATAGACTGTGATAGATGTTGTTGGTGTCCCACAGAGATCCTCTTCTGTGCGGTGGGAGGGGAACCCATCTCCTAATTGCTGTGAATGTTGGCTACTAATAGCTCACAACTATCCCCCTTCCCCAGAGAATTTTCTTGGTTCATGGGGGTTGCTTTGCTCAGAGGTTACACAATCCTCTCTGGAGAGTGCTGGCCACAGCAGTGCCTGATTGACATGGGAGCATAAAAGTTTGATCCTCTTGCCTAGGGGTGGGGAGGAGTTCACACTGTGAGTTATGACTGAGGATCCCTGGCTGGGCACCTGTAGCTCAGTGGCTAGAGCGCCGGCCACCTACACCAGGGACGGCGGGTTTGAACTCAGCCCTGGCTTACTATACAGCAATGACAATTACAACAAAAAAATAGCCAGGCGTTGTGGCAGGCGCCTATAGTCCCAGCTGCTTGGGAGTCTAAGGCAAGAGAATCGCTTAAGCCCAAGAGTTGCGGTTACTGTGAGCCGTGATGCCACGGCACTCTGCTGAGGGCTACATAGTGAGACTCTGTCTCAAAAAAAATTATTCAGGATCCCATCATCACCTCAAGGATCAGACCTAGGCAAGACTTCACATCAACTTTTTCTTCCTTCTCTATCCTGATATGCTCCCTCCATTAAAAGGTTTTCCTAAAATTTTCAATAAATTACATGCACCCAAATCCCCGCTCCAGGCTCTACCTCTAGGAAATAGGCCCAAGACTTTCTTTTGGTTGCATCTTATGCATCACTGAAGCCTCATCACCTAGAACCATGATGCCCAGCACACAAATAAATCAATGCATGCATGCAGTCATGAGAGAGAAAGAGACTGGGAGAGAGAGAAAGGAAGAGAAGGAAAGGAAGGGTAGGGAAGAATGAAAGAAAGGAAGAGAGAAAAGAAAGAAAGAGAGAAAGAAAAGAAAGAAAGGAATAGAAGAAAAGGAAGAAAAAAGAAAGAGAGAAAAGGAAGGAAGGAGTGGGGGAGCAAAGAAACTAGGGCAACTCAGAAGTCAAAAATTTGGCCAAAGTTACCTACTTTATAATCAGCCAAATCAAGCCTTGAACTTGGCATTTTTTGAGATCAAACCTTGAGTGGCACCTAAATGAATGAATGAACAGCAGAAGGAATTTATGTTACAACGAAAGTTACCCTCTAGAAAGAACAGTGCCTATGATTAACCAACTAACACAGATGACTCAAAGTGTTGAATATTGCTGAACCCTGCCATGTGCCAGGAACTTAACATGCATGACTTTATTTCATCTAAATAATAATTATTTCAGCTACCTGAACATATTATTGATATCCCCATTTTACAGATGTCTCAGGGGTTGCCAGTAAAGTGGGAATCTCAAACCCAGGTGCCTAGGACCAGGTAGGTATGAAACATGCAATACCCAGTGAAAGGGCAGGTGGCTGTGGTAGGGCTGGGAGAAGCCAGACGGCGCCTGTCCTATCCCAATAGCACTAGATGAATGGCGTGCAAATTGCTCCTTCTGATTACTCAAAAGAGCTGGAAATTATGACTTTTATGTAAAGTTCTCTGATTTGTAACTTCCAAAGGACTCTTGTCACCCACTATTCTGCCATTCCATGGCTCCAAAGCACCTTTTTGCTGTGACCCAATTATGTACAGAGAGGCTTTCTCCTCTCCTTCCCCAGGTAGGACATGCCCCACCCATAATTTTTGTCCACAAGCCTATACACATCCTCCAGGCTGAAAGTGGGGAAGGGGTGTCCTAGACCTTCCAGGATCTAATTTGCTTTCTTCAGGGGAGGGGGAGAAAGCATGACCAGCCAGAGAAAGAAAGATTTCTAACAAACACTGTCATTGTTGCAGGTGCCTTTTGAAGAATTTCCAGGTGCCCTGACTTCTTTTGTCCCTCAGCTTGTCAGAGTCCGTGTTACTACCCTAACAGGTGCTGAAGTGGAAACTCGGAAAAGTCCAATGGTTCTCCCAAAGTAACACGACAATGTCTCTGGAGCTAGACCTGAGTTTCCTGAGATTCCAACTAGGGATTTTCTCACAAACCTACACACCATCCATGACAATGTCTTTCCTAGGACAGAGCTGAGTGGCCACACTCAGCCCATCCAACCTGTGATTCCAGCCAGCATCAGACGCCACGTGTGCATGCCTTCACCTGGGGTCTGGTGGGAATCCCTGCCACAACAAAACACTGTATTGCTGGTTTTCACTGTGACCCTGCTATCTGTCCCCAGGCCCAATCTGTACTGAGAGGTCCAACTGCCTACTGAAACCCTGGGCATTGAAATGGCCAAGGAGGACTTTGTAACCACCGATGGCTGCTGTTGCTAAGAAACAGGTCCTTTAAATTCAATTTACAAAAAAGATAGAGCAAGCGAGCAATGAGCAAGAGCAAGGAAGAGATGCTTGAACATCTGGTTATCTTCCCTGGCTGTCTCCAGTGACTACGAAAATGAGATAAGTACATTCCAAGACGGATGCTGGCCCTCTCTGAGCCATTTTCTAACTATCCTCTAGGGCTGATATTTCAGATCAACACTGGGTTTGATGGGGGGGTGGGATGAGGAAGGGGAGGGGAGGAGTCTCCTGTCAGGAAACTTGGCAGGCAGAAAAAATTCCAGTCACCTCTCCCCTCCAGGGAGGCAGACTTGCCCTGAGAGTGAGCTCCCAGGGCCTCGTGCCCCCCCATTTTCACTGGCAGAATAAATGATTCTGCACATTTGTATAATCCTCTTCAGCTTACTTGGGATTTTCACACATGTTACATGAGCTCTTGTGGAGTAAATATTATTTTCAGGAGATCACAGATGGCGGTTGGAATACACCCTTACCAGGAGTGGATGGGGCATTGAGTTCTAAGTCCTGCTCTGTCAAGGATGGGCTCAGCTACTCATGTACCTCTCTGGGCCTCAGGTAACTCAGGTGGACAAGGAATTCTCTGGTCAAATGAGTGTGGGTACCACCATGGTAAAGTCAAATAGGTCCTCTTCATGCTATGGACTGAAAGTCTATGCCTCCCACCAAAATAACCTATGTTGAAATTTTGATCCCCAGTGTATTTGGATAGGGGACCTTGAGAGGTAGTTAGGTCATGAGGATGGAGCTCTCATAATGGGATTAGTGCCCTCATACAAAGAGACAGCTCTTTGGACTTTCTCAGTGGAGAGAGCTTGCTTCCACTCTCTCTGCTGTCTGCCACGTGGGATATGGCGAAAAGACAGAGAGCTATCACTAGAACCCGCCCAACCATGCTAGCATCCTGATCTCAACCTTCCCAGCCTCCAGAACTATGAGAAATAAATGTCTGTTGTTTAAGCCACCCAGTCTATGGTATTCTGTAACAGAAGCCTGAACTGATTGAGAAATTCTCAGTACAAGATTTCTCAAAGCCTGGCTGGACGCCTGTTGCTCAGTGGTTAGGACGCCAGCCACATGCACCGGGGCTGATGGGTTCAAACCCAGCCCAGGCCTGCTAAACAAACAACAACAACATAGCCAGGCATTGTGGCTATAGTCCCAGCTACTCAGGAGGCTAAGGGAAGACAATCACTTAAGCTCAAGAATTTAAGGTTGCTGTGGGCTGTGATGCCACGGCACTCTACCAAAAGTGACAAAGTGAGACTCTGTCTCAAAAAAAAAGAAAATAAAAAGATTTCTCGAAGGCTTTAATGTCTTACTGTGTTTCGGGAATCTCCAAGAGCAGCTATCTTGGCTTGAGTTCCCCCTGAAACAGGCTATGATTCAAGGATTTGAGTTCAGGTTGTTTATTTGGGAAGTGACCTCAAGACACTTTGGGAAGGAAAGGAAGAAGAGAGATGGGGAAGAGAAAGCAGCCATAAAGGATGAGCCGTGAAGCAAGTCATCTCTGTGGATACTGGAACCTGACCCCACCGGGATCTCCAGGCAATGGCGAAGAACGTGTGCCTCAAAGTTATTCCACTTAGGAAGGAGGGGGCTGGGGTATTTACACACCAACACTTGCCAGTCATTGGTTGAGGGCTCCTCTTACAGGGATGGGGAGGGATGTTGTTCAGTGAAGCCCTTCCCCTTATTTCTGTAGCAGGAGCAGAAAGCCCACTGGCAGAGAAGCAGAGACAGGCTATTGAAAGTCTAGCCCACGATCCGAGCACAATAGGGCCTGGGAGATACAGGTAAGACCCTGCCCACAGCTGCCACAGGAAGACAGAGTTGCAGTTTCTAAGGTTCATTTGATCATGAAACTCCTTGGAGGAGAAAGCTTCCTAGACTCGTATTTATTTCACTGAAAAGTCCATTAAAACATCAAGTTAGAAGCTATCCGAGATAATCCTAGCACTCTGGGAGGCCAAGTTGGGTGATTGCTTCAGCTCAGGAGTTCAAGACCAGCCTGAGCAAAAGTGAGACCCCCGTCTCTAAAAAATAGCCAGGGGCTGTGGTGGGAGCCTATAGTCCCTGCTACTTGCTAGGCTGAGGCAAAAGGATCACTTGAGCCCAAGAGTTCAAGGTTGCTGGGAGCTATTGTGCCATGGCACTCTACCCAGGTGACAAAGTGAGACTGTCTTAAAAAAGGGAAAGGAAGGGAAACTATCCAGGAGCTAGACAGCTCTAGAAGTCTGAGGCAATAACCTTATAATGACCAAAGAATCACTTGAGCACACCACCTCCTGAAAGCTGGACAGATGGATCCTCGTGGACATATGACTAGCCTGCCTCTAACCTGCTCCCAGTTTACCTTTGAGAACATTTCCAAGACCCTGGCCCCCGATCCCAGTCTGGACCACTGTAGCCTGACCCCGCACCCATGCAGTCATTTCCTGCTAAGGCACAGGAAATGTGCCTTACTATTAAGGCACATCTTACTATTTCTGCCCCAGGGTTCTCTGCTGCCTCCTGGGCTTCTTAGGTTGACCCAATACTGATCCTCTGTTCATCCGTCTCCCAACGGTCGGTCAGTCAGTCAAACCTGCAACCTTATTTTTGAAAACTAAATGATAATACTAATCCTAAAAGAGACGGTAGCAGGGTGGTTAAGAGCATGGGTGCCTGGGTCAAACTGTACCTCCACTACTCACTACTTGGGTGACCTTGAGAAAATTACTTACCTTCTCTGTGTCTCAGGTGTGGGTTAAATAGAAATGACAATGACATTTTCCTCAAAGAGGTATTATTAGAGTGTGTTACTTATTATTCAAACATTCCTGGGAACATGAGGTCTCTCTGATGATGTCATCGGTAATGGGGACATTACAGTTGCTAGTGTGCAGTAAGCTCTTACCACGTGCCAGGCACTGTGCTGCATACATACATACATTAAATCATTTATACTTAGGTGATTATCCTCATGTTATCAATGTGAAAATGAAGTTCAGAGCAGCCATGTCAATGGCCCAATTGTTACTATGGGGTAAGCAATCTTGAAAAATCTTTAAAGTCTCCAGGAATGATTGTCTGATGGTGGGATCTGAACAAGGTTTGGTGCGGCTCCAAGGCTGCCGAGGTTGCCTTCTCAGAGTCTGGCCATGGCTAGTCTTTTCTCTTCCCTCATCTCAAAAATCACAGATCTTCCTGGGCCCCGACATAAATACCTGATCTGATTCAGAAGGAGAAGCTTTCCACTTCTGTGCTCTCTGCTTCTCGAAGTCTGACCCATGCCATAAGGCTTCCTTGTTCCAGGAGGCCTTCTATGATTCTTCCCACACCCAAATGCAGAGAAGTTTCCCTCTCTCCTATGACCCTCAGGTGACACTCCTTTGGCATGTTGACATCATGTCAATCTCTTGTCACATTTGATCTCATGAGCAGGTATGCTTGCCGGTGAAGGCAGAGGCATTCCTTAACACCCAGGCTATAATGCCTAGCCCGGGTGGTGTCTGTCACAGGTAGTCAATAAAGAATTGAGCATCCTGGCTTGGCGCCTGTTGCTCAACGGGTTAAGGCGCCAGCCACGTACACCTGAGCTGGCGGGTTCGAATCCAGCCCGGGCTCACCAAACAACAATGACAGCTGCAACCAAAAAATGTCCAGGTGTTGTGGCGGGTGCTTGTAGTCCCAGCTACTTGGGAGATGGGGGCAGGAGACTCGCTTGAGCCTAGGAATTGGAGATTGCTGGGAGCTGTGATGCCATAGCACTCTATCCAGGGTGACAGCTTGAGACTCTGTCTCAAAAAAAAAAAGAATCAAGCATCCTAACACTGAGAGGAGCCTGAGAAACCTTCAAGCCCTCCCAGCCCACTCCCTACATTTTAGAGGTAAAGCCAAGGTCCTCAGAGGCACCACCTGCTCGAGTCACCCGGCAGGCAATTAAGAGACCAGACCCAGACCCAGGACTCCTGACTCCCAGGCCAGTGTTCTTGCTCTGGGGACTTGGAGGACTCTCTCCAGCATGATTTATGATATTAAATTAATAGATAATATTTCTAGCTCACACACACCTGCTTCCCCCCTACCCCAGCACCCCTCAGGACCCCGAGTCTCCTTTCATCTCCCTGGCCTGCTTGCCCCCCCCAATCTGCTTGTTTACATCCCACCCATGAGACGCTGGAATGTCAGCCATTAGTCTCCATTCCCAGCACTCTCAAATAAGAGCCCCAAGATTAATGAAGCATCTCCTCTCAATCAAGAAGCCATTCCAGGCTGTGCTTTTCAGTCCAGTGAGTTCTGTAGATGATTAATATCATTTGACCTTTTTATTTTCCACGGGAAGATCTGGAGTACCCCACCCTATCTGAGGAGCAAGCTTGCTCCCAACTACTTCCGGTTCAGCAGCTGCAGAGGGTGGGACCCTTGGGAGGACATCATTTCTCAGCATTACAGTCACACCCCATGTGATTATTCCTAGGAATAAGGAATTAGGTAGGTGTAACTTGTGGGGTCTTCCCAAACACAGCACAAGACACAAGAGACCCTCCTCCCTCAAAAAGCGGACAGAGCCTGGGGTGGGAGTGGCAGCATTAATCGGTGGGCCTGGACAGGCAGGCATTACACAGCCAAGCCCTTGGTTGTGCAAAGGGAGGCTCAGAGCTGCGTTCGGAGCTAAGCCATTAATATTCAAATGAGCTCACAGCAAAGAATGGCACAAGCACTGACCAATCAGCACAGGTGCTCACCCACCATAAACCACCAGAAGGCCAGATGGGCACATTCCAGGGACTGTCAGCTGGAGACTGTCCAAGAAACGGGAAGGAGTGAGCTATCAAGACAGCCTGCAAGGGAAGAGAGCCAAAGACTGAATAACATGGTAACAGGTAACAGCCCAAGTTGTGGAAAGGGTTAGGGACATTTCTAAAAGTAAAGAAATAGCTAATCTTAAATTTTAGGTTGTATTTTTGTGATACAAATCACTCCTTCACAACCCTCAGTGAAGGTGTCTATGCACACAAATGCCTTGAGAAAATAATGTGTGTGTTTGTCTGTCCCACAAGGGGAGGAATAATAGGGAAAGGGCTGAATTCTACATCTGATCGCCTATATTTTCAGACAGAAAAAGTACATGAGGGACCCCTCTGCCATTACTAAACTGAACTAATTCAGCAGAAGATTAGAGCCTGAGATAACTATGAGCCACCCAGGAATTTTAGGGGACTATATTTGCTTTTAACAAATCCTCTCAAGATTCAAGGAATCTTGTGTTTGAGGAAATCTTATCCAGATCTTCACAGGCAGAGTGCTGCCAGGTGACATTTGGGTTACATATGTAAGGCCAAAGTCATCGTCTTCATCGCCAGCATCCACCCATGTCCCCCACTGTGTGGCTCAATGCCAAGCCTTAACAACAGGGCCAAAGTCTGGAGTCATCTTTGACCCTGTGTTTTCACTGCTGGTGGCCAACCCTGTCAGATGCCCTGTAAGTATCCATTCTCCACTTCTTGTCAGCTAACAGAGCCCTGATATGCTTTGAGGTGGCCATGTGCCCAGCTGTAGGAAGTGGATTACAGTGAATCACAGCAATCCCATTCCTCACATTCCCTGCCTCCCTTGCAGCTATGGGAGGCCCTATGACCCAGGCCTGATCAACAAGGCCCAGGCAGAAGTCTGCTGGGGATAATTCTGAGCATTTAGAACTCATGGGGCTGGCTCAGCGCCTGTGGCTCAAGCGGCTAAGGCGCCAGCCACATACACCTGAGCTGGCGGGTTCAAATCCAGCCTGGGCCTGCCAGACAACAAAGATGGCTGCAACCAAAAAATGGCCAGGCATTGTGGTGGGTGCCTGTAGTCCCAGCTACTTGGGAGGCAGAGGTAGGAGACTCACTTGAGCCCAGGAATTGGAGGTTGCTGTGAGCTGTGGATGCCAGAGCAATCTATCCAGGGTGACAGCTTGAAGCTCTGTCTCAAAAAAAAAAAAGAACTCATGGGGCTGGCACTGCCTTCCTTTTCTTTCTGCCTGGGATATAGATGAGATGACTGGAGCCCCAATAGCCACCTTGTGACAACAATGAGAAGGCTGAAAGGATATCTGAAATGTGAGTTCTGCTGATATTCAGCAGCTGAACCACTACCAGCAACCACCTGTCCTCAGAGGTGTTGTTACAGTGTGAATATGAGCCCTATGCCTAAAAGCTGTCACCAGTCAAGATTTCTGCATCTGGCACCTGAACACACCCTAAGTACTGCGCTCCTCTTCTCACACATCCAGGCACCAGGTTCTATCTACTCTACCTCCTGAGCACCTGAACTCCATCTCCAAGTTTGTTTCCATTGCTGTTGAAGCACTGGCAACACTGTCAGCATCTATTTACACACATCTCTCCCTTTAGGATGAGAGTTCCCAGTTAGAAGGGAACTCCTGCCATCTGGCCCATCTATCATTCTCACTGGGACACAATATATTCAACCAGCATAGTATTGGAAGATGAAAGCAAGGCTGATCATAAACGAAGGTAGGGGAGTGGCCATGGGCAAGTTGCTGTTGGTCAAAGTGAGGTTCAAGACAGAAAACAGCAGAAGAAGAAACTGTGGAGGTGGAATGATGGCTAACATCTCTGGGTTCTATGCTCTTTTTCCGTGTAGACCCCATGCCCACTGAATGGTCTTACTCATGTGCAGGTACGTGTTCCCACAAACACACATGTCCACCTGCCTGATAATGACAACAATGGCAATGACAATAGTGGTACAGGATCTGCATTTGTTTCCAAGCCAAGAATCATAATACTTGTACCCAGTGGTACAAGGTTCCAAAGGGAGCTGGTATTTGAGTTTTCATTTATTCATTCAGCAAACAGAAAACCTCCCCTATGCCAGGGCTTGGCTTAAGCGCCAGGATGACCAAGACAGGTTCAGTGTGGCCCCTCTGACCTCAAGAAAAGAAAAGCAATTACATCCACCCGGAATTCTGAGTCCAAAACACGTCAGTGGAGCACAGAGAAGAAAGGCCGAGATGACATTTTAGCTGAGCCCAGAAGGAGAGATGGGCTTTGGGCAGGAAGAAGAACACAAGGGCATCCTAGACAGCAGATGCGGCATGAGTGACGACCCCTCTAATTGTCTGCTTTATTTGGTGCTGCTTTTATAGCTTGTCAATAAATATTTTCTGCCTGGAAAAAAAAATGGCATTTAGAGCCCGGACCGCCCTGTTAAAGAATTTGGACTTTATTCAACATGAAGCCATTGAGGGTTTCTGAGCCTAGTGACAAGCACCCCACCCCAGGCACAGGGGGTGGAGTCCAGGGGCAGGGAGCCGGCTATGTCTTTGAGGCTGTGACGGCCACCACCTGTTTCTAACTGGCTTCCTGTTCCCTCCCATTGCTCCCAAGGCTCCCATTGAGACACCCCACCCTCCTGTGCAGATGTTAATGTTTGGGCAGGAAGGAGAGCCAGGAAACACTTCACCCACTAAAATCATCCCTCTCGTCACTGTTTCCTTTTGCAAAAAAAAACAAAAACCTTTCGTCTCTGTCCACAGTCGGGTTATTCACACGTGTTCATCCTGGCGGAGACAAAGGAGAGCCAGGCTTTCTCCACAGAGACGCCCCTGGCGGGGTTGGAGGGGCGGAGCTTGCCTGACACCTGTCTGCGCCAGCCCTGGGCAAGCTTTGCATCCCCCATCGGAACGTGGCAGAGCATCGCCAGGAGCGGATCTGTTCAAGAAAACTCCCTGGACTGTGCTGGGATGAGGGGAAAAGAAAAGTTCACAAAACAGCCCGAGTGAAACCTGGTCCTGAAAGAAACCAAACCGAAACATTGGCCTTGCCCCTAGCTCACTCACAATCTAACTGTCCCATTAAATGTCTGTCCTGTTTGGCTCTGCTTTGAAAACTTGTCAATAAATATTTTCTGTTTAGAAAAGAAAATGTTTTGGCTCCCTTGCTGGAACACATACCGTCCCTATATCAAAACAGCTAAAGCTTCATGATTAATTTTTCAACAAGCTGATAGAAGTCCAAAGGGGAAATACATCCTCAAATACACAAACACATGACACCCCCACCCAGAAAACTGAAGCCCACAGCAGCATGCTAGAACATCTCCCCAGCCCTTTCTCCAGAGCCCCAGAAACTTCCTTGCCCATGACAGCCAGGCCACGGAGGCCCTCCCCCCAACTCCACCCCAAATCCCCACCATCTGGCATTTTTGTCTGCAAAGCCCAGGCCCTTCCGCCCTGGGCTGCCTGCCCACCCTGCGAATGGAGCCCAGGCGCTGGAGAGGACTGCCTGGGCGCTGCCTCCCTGCAGTGGTAACTGCATACACACACACACGCACACACGTGCGCGCACAGAGTAACACTAAGCCTCACGCCCCACCTTCCCCACACACAAGCCCAGGGGGGCAAATGTCGGGGAGAGAGAGGAGGAGGGAGGAAGCAGGCCCTCAGGAGGGTGAGCAGGCAGGTGGCGGGGAGGAGGGGACCATCTGTCAGAGCCAGGGAAAGCCCCCAGCTCTGCACCAGCAGCCCTCCCCCTGTACACACACTCACACTCTCGCATGCCCACGACCATGTACACACACACCCACAGAACCCCCCCCAGATACACTTCTGTACATACACCCTCTCACACATACACACACAATGTACACAAATAGGCACATGTGCACACACAAAATCATGCACACCCCCACATAAATATGGGCACCCACCTATATAGTCCTGCACACACTCACACCCCTCCCTACACTGATGCCCACGGATATACCCAGCCATACACACTAAGACCCAGATGCAGTCAAACACACGTGCACATGCTTAACACACATAATCACACAGTCTCACACTCACACAATCTCACACACACCCACACACTCCCCTGCACAAATACATAGCAAGTGTGTACATATCAGGATGGCCAACTCACAGTGCACAAGCATGTGCACACACTCTCACACCCACACGCATACATACTTTCACGTACACACCCACACAGATACTCACAGACACACGTGCATAAATACATATGCACACCTATATGTTGTTGTGCACACACAAGTATATACACACATGTACACACCCATGTGCACACACGTGCTCATATTATACTAACATGAGCTCTTCTGCATAGAGTCAAAAACACATATGCACAAACTCACCCAATCCCACACCCACACACACTCCTGTGTATTCGTGCACAAATATATACACATACGGAAGTGTTCGCGTACAGTTGCTCACAAATCCACACACATACACTCACACAACCACACACATACAGATACCCCTCAAACACACACATACACATCCATACACACATTTCACAAGTACATATGGCAGACACATGAGCACACAGATACATAATCACATGCACACACACCCACACATACTTTCTCCCTCTTTCTCACAGGCCAGCCCACTGGCCGATTTATTTCTCCTTAAAGAAAGATCCCATTGCTCCCAACACCCAAAAGCCTCCGAGGGGACCTCAGCACCGAGTCTTCAGGAGCAACAGCAGCTGCCACCAGCTCCCTGCCAACCCAAACACAAACTCGCACTCACACGCACGTCCCTGCCTCTCCCACTTCGACATTCCCCTCTACCTACCAGGGAGACACTCAGCCCAGCAGCTCTCAAGCCCTGCCCCACCTGAAATCACCTGGGCACTTTTCACCAATACCCATCTGGACTCTATACCACTATTTCTGGGCATTGAAGGTCTTTTCCCGGGTTTTACAACCTTTTGGCATAAATCCCCATTCTCAGATCCAAAATCTTAGGGAATCTAAACTATTTAAACCTCTGGCCTTAGTTTCTCTGTACCTAAAATGGGAGGAACAAATGTGCCTATTTCATAGGATCGTTCTAATAATCAAATCAGACAGTCTATCTAGAACACACAGTATGTGGCCCGTAGCAAGAGGGGATGGAAGTTATTAGCTATTGTTACTATTGCTGACTTTACACTATCCTGGCATGTCCCTGAAAAACATTGAGTCCACAATCTCAATAGGTGAAAGTAGCCCCTGAAATCAGTGTTACCCAGAAACCATGTGAGGCCCATCTGGTCACCCTCCTCTGACCCGGGCCTCTGTGACACCCACGGTGCATGGGTGCTTCCACTGCTCGGCAGTCAGTGGAGGGTCTGCACGCCCTCCCCATGCTCATTATTTTCTTCTCCTATCTTTTTTAGTGCAAATAGCATTGAAGACACCATCCTACACTAGCACAAAGTGGCACAGCCCAGAGTGGGCTACGGCATCACACCTGCCCATCAGAGCGTCTGGGCTCCATCTTGTGATGAGGGAGCAGAGGCTCCCACAGCTTATGCGATTTCCACCAACTCATGCAGTTATTAAGCTTCTGGCTCCACGTTCAGAGCTCTTTCCCCAGTGTCATCTCACCAGGTTCCATGACCTTTGCCCCTTTCATACTCTGCACCTCTCCTCCTCCATGCCAGCCTGCCAGTCGTGTCAGGATAGCGAGCACCGGCAGAGATGTGGTCGGTAAGAGTTTACCACCAGAGTGAGCAGCGGCTGATCACAGTCCTCCTTCTAGGGATGCTAAAAACGGGGGGGCTAACACCTGTCAATGACTTTCTGAGTCTCTAGCAGGACTTAGATAACAAGGGGGAAGAAGGGTACAAACCAGTAATCTGATGGCCTGCTTGGCACTGGTAGGACACCGGGCTTAATTATTACAGGGAAGAGAGTAAGACGCTCTGGTAAAAAGCGCTGAGTTGATCAGAATCCCAGCTGACCCACATCTTGCTGTTTGATCTTAGTTTCTTAGCTGCTTTTTTTTATTATTTCAGTTCAGGCGGGTACAAACAACCAAGCCACAAAATTTGTATTTGTTACACTCCCTCTTATCGTTGTGTCCCACACACACCTACATTGTGCCCATTCCCTCTCTTGGCCCCCCTCCCCCCAACTTGACTTGCAGTGAGTTTTTCTCCTCTGTGGGTGTGACGCAGAGCATCTACTGGCTTCATATTAGTATCGAGTACATTGGACACTTGCCTTTCCATTCTTGTGATACTTTACCAAGAAGAATGTGTTTCAACTCCATCCAGGTTAATGCAAAACATGTAAAGTCACCATCTTCTTTTTAGCTGAATAGTATTCCATGATGTGCATATACCACAGTTTGTTAATCCATTCCTGAGTTGACATTTAGGTTGTTCCCACATCTTAGCAATTGTAAACTGAGCTGCAATAAACAATTTCTTAGTTTTTGTGAGTTAAGATGGGGATCATACCTTTCTTTACCAAAGAACTGGAGCAATCTGATGAAATAATGCCTGGACTTGGATCACCTGGTACCTGGCAAATGCTAAGAATGCAATACACATTAACTATTTTAATCTTATGAACTATTATCTGTGTTTCAAAGCTTCATTAAAGAACCATTATCCTGGTGAGGCCTCTAGATTATTCAAGATACATCCTACATTGAAGAACTAGAATGGTACCCAGCCACCAGCACTGCCTGGAGTTACTAAACTTCCACTGTTAGGTGACGATGTCCCCCATGTGTAACCGCAGAGGAAGCACAGCCCCTGCTCCCAAGGAGTTCACATTATTCTAGAGAAGAAAGAGAAGTTTAATAATAAATATGAGGAAGAAGAAGAATGAAGAAACAGCCCATGGCCATTTGCAAATAAGGAAAACAAGACTCTGAGAGCAAAATGACCTGCCCAAGGATAGACACAAGCTAATAAAAGGCAGAGCAGGGACTGGAGCTCCCGTGTGTCTTGATGTCAAATCTCATGCTCTTTCCACTACGTACAAGAGCTCAGAGGACTCTGGCTTCTTTTGTTTGTTGGTTGGTTTTGATTTTTTTTAGGCTAGTCAAGTGAAGCAGTGGGAGTGGAGAAGAAGACTCTGTTTTTAAAGCAAATAGAAACTCTGGCAGGTGGGGGCAGTGGGTTTCACATAGCATGGTCTGAACCTTTCAGAGCAACTTAACTTAGACTTGATGAAAATTAAAAAGCTTAGAGAATGAATAAAAAAGACAAAATAGGGAGTTTTGAATCTTCCATCCATAAACATAGCAAAGTACATAAACAACCCAGGAATGACCCCCACAGGAGGCGACAACACTACCACGTGTTTACAGAGGGACTTACGAGACCTGAATAAATAGGGAGACATACAATATTTCTAGATTTGAAGAGTGACTATTGAGAAAAAGTTTGTTTTTCCAACTTTGTACACAACTTGAACCAATTCTTATCAGATCATTGGGGAATTTTCTTTAGAACTTGGAAAAAGGATTCTAAGTTTCACCTGCAAAAATGAATAGATAAAATTGAGCAAGGAAATATTGAAAAGGGAACATAGTGACAGAGAACTAGGCATGCTGGCTATAAAATTTATATATCTACAAAATTTAAAATAGTACAAGAATGCATAGGTCAATAATACAGAATACACAGCCAGAAACAAGTGCTGGTATGTGTGAGAACTTAATATCGAATAAAGAATGCTTCACAAAGCAGTGAGCACAGGATAGATGATTCAATAAGCAGAGTTGAGAAAATTGGATACCCGAGGGAAAAAAAATCATTTTAGAGCTTCACCTCACTGCATTATATCAAAACACAACAAAACTAGGGGGACATGAAGCTGAATATTTATCTGGGTTCTTCCTAAGCATAAACATTGGGAGAAACCACAATGGAAAAATCTCAAGACTGATCTATGCACAAATCTGAAACTTCTGAAAGTCACAAATCAACATATGGCAATGGTTGGATCTGGATGATTGGTACGCGGGGTTATTAAACTACTCTCTGCTTTCATGTCTGTTCAAAAATGTCCATGGTTTAAAATAAATGTTTCTAAAAGTTTTAAAAAATCAACATAAATTTAAAAGTCAAACCACCAAAGGGGAAAAAACATGTCTTTACCACCAACGTAGCATACAAGCCATTCTTATCTTTCTGGTGTAAAGCCGTCTCCAAATGACTAACATTCACTAAAGCATCAAAGGTAAGAAATGAGAATTTGTTGATTACCCTGTCGGCATCCAATCCCCCTTCCTAGTCCTCACAGCCCTTAATTTCCATTAAGGACTCGCGGAGATCTGGGGAAGTTGACGTCATCCACCTACCGGCTCTGGAGGAAATCATGTGATCTGGCTCCACCAATCAGCGCACCCCTGACCACTGTGATTGACTTAGGAAGGGGCGTAGGACCCAGCCAGCCCAACCATGGCTCTCAGAGCTTCTGGTGGAAGGCAGGGCCTTAATGTAGCCGGACCTTAACATATCTCTAGGAGCTTCTGAGAGAATCCCAGCCCTGGGAATGGGGGAAGCCTCTAAGAATAAAGCCACTACCAGGAAGCAGAGCTAGGAAGTCATAAGAGAGCAAGGGAAAGAAGGCTCTGTGACATTTTTTGAATGGTAGATAAAGTTCTACTTAAAGCTAGACCTAGTCCTGTATAAAATCATTAGACAAAGCGATGCCCTTTTGGGGTAGAGGAGTGTATCTATTATTTACAACCAAAAGCAACCAAACCGACAAAAGCTAAAGAGCCTAAGTATGTGCGGCCCAATAACACCCACCCAGAGAGAGCAGAGGGAAGATTTTGCATATACACAAAATGTGGGCAAGAAAGTTCAAGGAGTGCCCGTGCTAAGTATGCCTCAGAAGAGAGGCTCACGCAGGCTCTGGCTTCTAGTCTGACGCCTCTGTGGGCCTCTGAGCTCCCACAGCCCCCTTCTCTTTGTTTTCCAACAGATACCACTTTGGGCCCCCAGAATCACCACAGCAACATAGGCTTCCCTCCGTAACTGGCCTCCCTCAGCCCAGGAAGGTGGTGAGACACTTGGGGGCAGGTGTTCCTGGATTATTTTGGTAGAGGCTCCAATCGGAAACCTCCTCTTCTTATCTGGAGATTAGAAAGCAGAACAGGAAATCTTCTAGCAGAATCAATCTCAGTGGGGTAGTCAGTGGTGGAGAAGGAGGCCAACTTCACCAACCATCTGGGTGTGGCCTCTTCAGTTTTATAGGGCCAAACTGGGGTCTTTACCATGTGCCCAGAGAGGACCAAATTCCCCATGACAGTTAAATCAGGACACTCTGGACAAACCCAATGGCCAGTGTGTTCATCCACAGTGGTGGTCTTCTCTTTGTACACCTGGAATGCCCATCCCCATAGGCAGGGCTCCTCCAGGTAACTCAGCTCCCAAAGTGACATAATGAATATGATGTTGAGGCCATGGTGTGGGGAGGCCTGATGATCTGAGCTGTCCACTGCACAGGGCCAGTCTAGAGGGCCCAGAACATTCAACGCCCCTAACTGTAAGTCCGTCTCTCATGACTCTGCACAAAAATGAATTTTGCTTAATTTGCTTCAAGGAATCTTGCTTTTCTAAGACAGTTCTTTTCTATAATCACTTTTGTATATTTGGTAAACAAAAAAGGATAAATGTAGCACATGTAAGTTAAAATATATAATATTAAAATGACTACCTCTCAACTCGCCACCTGTCTTAAAAACTAACATTAACAGCAGCGTGTATCTACCTATCCCGCCCCCACACCAAGTAACCAAATCTTGAACTTTATATGTCTAATTCCTCTATGTTTGTACACAATATTTTTCCATATAAATGGATTATAAAACTGGAAGCAGACTGCATGTTGTCTTCTGCAGACATGCTCATTTCACTCTCTTATATTTCTCAGATGCAGCCATGTTGTTCCAACTAGCTAAGGTTTTATTCATTTTAATTGCTATTTAATATTTTTTTTAATCTCAGGTTAATGTGAAGGTACAAACAACTAGGTTACAATGTTCACATTTGTTAAGTGGAATCCCTCTTGTAGTTGTGTCCCGCACCCAAGAAGTGCGTCATATACCCCTTACCTTGTGCCCATTAAGTGGGAGCACGCCATCCCCCTCCCCTTTCTCCCTTCCCCCTTTCTTCTTCCTCCTCCCCCCCAACTTGAATTAAATTGAGTTTTCCCTTATGCGAGCATGTATTAGATCATCTGCTGGCTTCATATTAGCATTGAGTACATTGGATACTTGATTTTCCATTCTTGTGATGCTTTACCAAGAAGAATGTGCTTCAGTTTCAGCCACGTTAATAGAAAGATATAAAGTCTCCATCTTTTTATGGCTGAATAGTATTCCATGGTGTACATAGACCACAGTTTATTAATCCATTCATGGGTTAATAGGCATTTAGGTTGTTTCCCCATCTTGGTAACTGTCAATTGAGCTGTAATAAACAACTTAGTGCAAATGTCCTTTCGACAAAATGATTTTTTCTTCTGGGTAGATGCCTAGTAATGGGATTACAGGATCAAATGGGATAGGATTCTCCATACTTCTTTCCCGAGAGGCTGTATTAGCTGCAGTCTCAACAGCAACGTAAACATGTTCCCTTGTCTCCATATCTGTGCCAGCATCTGCAACTATGGGACTTTGGGACATGTGCTAATCTCACTGGGGTTCGGTGGTATCTCAGGGTGGTTTTGATGTGCATTTCTCTGACAATTAGGGACAATGAGCATTTTTTCATATGTTTGTTAACCATTCATCCGCCTTCCTCAAAGAAGGTTCTGTTCATGTCTCTTGCCCAGTGATAGATGGGATTGTTTGCTTTATTTTTGTTGACTAATTTGAGTTCTCTGTAGATGTTATTTAATATTCTTTTGGGTAAATATCTCCTAATTTACACAGCCGTTTGCCTGCCTAAAGATGTTTGAGTTGTTCCAGCTGTTGAGGTTGTTGTGCTGTACTCAAATAAATGCTGCTATGAACGTGTGTGTCCACATCTCCTGATGGCCATGCACAAGAGCTTCTCAGGGCTGCACACCGAGAAGTAGCAAGGCTGGGTCAGTGGATATTCACATGTGTGATTGCACAAGATGATGACTAACGTACTCCCACGTTCTCTCTTGAAGCATGTGGCTGGAACACATTGTTCCCCTTCACCACTCCCCAGCCTTTGAGTCTCTGCCTGTGTCTGTGGCTGGCAGCGCCTCACTGTGGCAGGTATACGTCCGTGGCACGGGACTTGTGTTGGTCAGTGGAACATGAGCAGAAGAGACAAGTGTCTTATCTAAGCAGAAATATCAGGAGCCACCTTAAGGATCTTTCCTTGATCTTTTTCCCTCAGCCAAGAGAACATGTCCCTGATGGAAGCCTTTCCACCCAGTTGGGTCCTAGGATGAAGAGTTGTAGCCCGCATAAATGACATGAGGCATGAGTGAGAAATAAGTCATGGTTGTCAAAACCATTGAGTTTGGGGCTGTTTGTTACTGCATCATAATTTAGCAAAGGCTTCCAGAAACAAGATAGTGGACTAATATTTACAGAGCATTTCCCATGCACCAATATCATGCCAGGTTCTGTGAAAGCATGAATTCCCAAGACAGACAAGGTACGTGACCTCATAAAGTTCACACTCGAGATAAGGGCAGGGCCCAAAGGCCCTCGAGACTTCACAGCATTAACTCCCAAAGACAAACTCATCAGTTAGAATCCTTTCTGTCAGGAGCGCCATACTGGATAAAGAAACATGGGAAGTTATTGATTTTCATTAACAAAAAGCCCAGAAATTAAGCTTAAAGCAGGGACAGATGCAGCAGCAATATTAGCAGGGCCCTTTCTCTGTCTGCCAGCCCTGTTTCCCCTGTGTCTGTCTTCATCCTCAGACAGTCCTTCTCCTTGTGGTGGCAAACTGGCTGCCCCCAAATCCAAGCTATTCCTTCACAGCGCTAAAGTGCAGACAAAAGTCATGGGCCTGACTCCCAGAGCTACATTGGGTCGCAAGCCCATCACTAAAGCAATCAATGTCCAAGAAGATGGTCTACACTGACTGATCCACACCTGGGTCATGTGCCATCCTTGGAGCAGGTGATGGGGTCACCTCACCTCAACCATGTGAATCAGGAAAGTTCAGGGCACTCCTGCCAGGAAGAGAAATGACTGCAGGACAGACACACCACAAGTTTCCACACAGCAGCCTCATTCCCCTTCCCAAGGGTCCATGGGAGCTGGCTCAGATTGACCCCTGAGATATGATCATAGACATCTCTTCCGAACTGTGCATCCAGTGACGTCACTTGGTGGCCTGAAATCAGCCATTGTACCACAGAAATCCGCAAGTACTATACATCAGAGCTGGAATTTTCCCAGAGAACCAGTTATTACACATTTTACCAGCACGCTATAGCTCCTATCCCCAGGTGTCCTATTGGTTATAATTCCAACTCAGCCCCATGTCACAATGTCACATGGACCAGCCAGTCCCTTACCCTCTCTGGACTTGATTGTTTGAGAATTTAATGCAGAAAGGCTGGGCTTCCTCTTTTAGAAGTTACATTTCATCTCTGACAGTTTATGAGCCTGTGGACCCTGGAAGGCACACGTGTGTGTGTGTGTGTGTGTGTACATACATGCACGGGTACAAGTTTAGATTTGCTTTCCCTGCATCAGAAATCATAAACGTAGGCATTGGCTATAAACTCCAATACGATTTGGTGGGCTATACCTCTTCAGTTGGGCTATTAAATCATTCTCCCTCCAAAGGTACACATGTTGTGGCATAAGGAGCAAACTGTTGACAGATGGTGGGGAAACTTCACAGGCCCATAATTGAGACTTATTTTCATACATTCGTGCCAGTTTGAAATCTAATTGCCAATAAAACAATACTGTGATACTGCCACATCTAATACCTCCACCACTCTCCAAAGTTACACTTGAATCCACTAGTAAATTCTAATCTCCCAGAGAAAAATATTTCCCTCTCTCCATCGGAAAAGCAGTGCTATAAATCCACGTACAGTGGTTCATTTTCAAATTCAACCCTCCTTTCCCTGGTCCCCAAAGAGCCCTTACTCGGCTAATGTTAGTGCCTGCCTGAGAGCAGTAGATATTCTTTGTTTACTTGACAGAGGCACAGATGTGGCTTGGCGAGCCTGGAATGAGCTTTGCAGAAAAACGCTGGGATAGGCCAGGCTACTTGCCCCCCCCTTCAAGTGACTTGGCACTCTACTCTGGTTCTTTCTATCCCAACAGCAGGACAGTGGCCAGAGACCCAGCACCACTGGCTGAGCGAGGGATGGTGGAGAAACCCCAAACTCCCCTTCTGCCCTTCTGTTTTCACTCTCTTGATGAAAAGGTTTCCAGATAGACCAATTCAGATTGATTTGAAGCTGTAAATAAAAAAACAGACTTGCAGTGAGATGAAGGCATACGTGGGCTGGGTTAGTTTGTGTGTACACAACCCGTCACCTCAAATCACAAGCCTGCTAGAAGCCTTAATAGTTACCCTTCTTGAGACAAGCTTTCCCCAGTTTACCAAGACATAGTTATTGAGGGCGGACTCAGTGCTAGGTCTGCGCCAAGCCCAGTGAGGCTGCAGCAAGGGTAGCAAACAAGGTCAAGCCCGCACAGTCTTTGCATTACCCCTGGGAGGTGGGTTATTATTCTTCCTGTTTCACAGATAGGAAACAGAGGCTCAGAGAGGTGAAGAAATTCATTCTTAAGGATGCACAGCAATTAGCAGAAGTGAAATTTGAACTCCGATTGGAATCCAGTTCTTTTGTTACAAGGATTAAGTGAGATAATTAACCACGGAAGCTTCATAAAGTCCAATTCCCTTCCTCCCAGCCCCACCTCCACCTCGGGCTGTGAACTCACTCTTCCCCTGTGTCTTCCCACCTACCACACAACAGGCCTTCAAATATTTGAAAATTGTGATCGTGGCCTCCAGGGGGTTTCCTTTTTGCAAAATATACTCAGTTTCTTCAGACACTCCCCTAAATCATGACCTGAACTCTACACCAGCACTTCTCAAACTATAGTAAGTAAGCATAGCAACTATCTATTGAAATACAAATTTTGACTCTGGGGGTCTGGGTGTACCCTAAGATTGCACATCCCCAACCACATCCAGGCATACATGGATGACATGACTGCTGGTCGTGGACGGCATTTAAGTAGCGAGGGCTTAGAACTGCACTATCTAATATGTGTAGCCACTGGCTACATGTGGTTATGGAGCACATGAAATGCTTCCAGTACAACTGAGAAATCAAATTTGTATTGCATTTGACTTTACTCAGATAAAATTTAAATTTAAAAACTAACACGGTGTAAAATGTTCCACTAAACACAACTTATTATTTTGGACTACAGTTATTCCTTTTTTTTTTTTTTTGAGACAGAGTCTCAACATGTCACCCTCAGTAGAGTGCCATGGCGTCACATTTCACAGCAACCTCCAACTCTTGGGCTTAGGCGATTCTCTTGCCTCAGCCTCCTGAGTAGCTGGGACTACAGGCGCCCGCCACAGTGCCCGGCTGCCTTTTTGTTTTTTTGTTTTGGGGGGTTTTTTTGGTTGCTGGGCTGGACTCAAACCCGCCATCCTCGGTATATGTGGCTGGTGCCCTACTCACTGAGCTATGGGTGCCTCCAGGACTATGTTTATTCCTAACTATATTTATTCTTATATTTATTCTATATTTATTAGGACTATATTTAATCTTAACCATTGAAAATTTGGTGTCTTGAATTGAGATGTGCTGGAAGCATAAATACACAGCAGATTTCAAAGGCAGTACTTGGGGGGAAAAGAATGTAATATCTTATTAATAGTGTGCTCCTATTGATACATGCTAAAATGATAATGATCTGGATATATTATTAATAGAAAATCTTAAAATATATGTACAAGTTATGATGAAGTTACCTCCTGATGAATACATCACAAACTGAAAATATTATAAGTTGAAAATATCATTAGTCAGCAAAGCATCTCAAGATTGGAAGAAAAAATATCTAATGTGCTCAGTCCTACCATGAAGCTAATTTAAAGGTTCCATATTAAGACTATAACCCAGCTGTAGCACTAGAATACGGGAAGGAGGGACGGGGGACGGTTGGGATTGAGGGTAATTGGTGGGGCCACACCTACAGTGAATCTTAGAAGGGTACAGGTGGAACTTACTAAATGCAGTATACAAAGGTCTTCATACAATAACTAAGAAAATGCCATGAAGGCTATGTTAAACAGTCTGATGAAAACATTTCAAATCGTATATGAAACCTGCACATTGTACCCCTTGATTGCACTAATGTATGCAGCTACGATTTAATAATAACAAAAGAGAGAGAGAGAGAAAGGCTTAGGGAGGCAATGAGAAAACACACCCAATTGACACCTGACTCCATAGAGGATCAGATTATTGTAAAAGACAAATTTATCCCTCAAATGGCCCCAGACATTCAAAGAAAACTCCATAAATTGGCTATAGTTCCAGACCATAACCTGGAGAATCTTCTTAAAACAGCCGCTACCGTCTTTTGTAACTGAGATCTGGAGAGAAAGAAGGAAAAACAGAGAAAGGAATAGAAAAGAATGACAGTTCTAGTAATGGCACTCTGAAAAACGAGCAACCCTCAGGGGCAGAGGGAAACCAGAGGAGCAAAAAATAAGTGCTTCCATTGTGGTCAGACTGGCCATTTCAGAGAAGACTGCCCCCAGCAGTACGACTGGCTGGGCAAGCCACCTGGCCCCTGTCCAGAATGCAAGCCACCTGGCCACTGTCCAGAAGGCCTCCTGGGACAGTGACCCCATCGGAGCCCAAACTGGACTGAAAGTGCCCGGGGCATATGGTCCCTGTCCAGAATGCAAAGATGACCCCTGGAGGGTGGCCTGTCCCCAGAGGCGAAGGCCTCCTGGGATAGTGACCCCATCGGAGCCCAAACTGGACTGAGAATGCCTGGGGCCTATTCTCATGGCTCCAGCTTGTGTCATCACCCCTCAATAGCCCCAGGTTTGCCTTACAGTGGGGTGCCAGGAGAAAAAACTTCTTTTGGACACTGGAGCAACCTTTTCTGTACTTCTCTCTAATCCTGGTCTTTTATCTCCCAAATCCATAACTATACACGGGGTGTCTGGACAGCCGGTTACCAAATTTTTCGCCCAGCCTCTAAGCTGCAATTGGGAGGACTTGCTGTTCTCTCATGCCTCCCTAATTGTCCCTGAAAGTCCTGCTCCCATTTGGGGAGGGACATACTAACTAAAACAGGAACTTTACCCTTCTGGAGATCTAGTCATGATCAAAACTCTTCCCTCTAGGGCGGCTCCTGTGGCTCAGCGAGCAGGGCACTGGCCCCATATACCGAAGGTGGCGGGTTCAAGCCCGACCTCGGCCGAACTGCAAAACAAAAAAAAATAGCCGGGCGCTGTGGCGGGTGCCTGTAGTCCCAGCTACTCGGGAGGCTGAGGCAAGAGAATCGCTTAAGCCCAAGAGCTGGTGGTTGCTGTAAGCAGTGTGACGCCACGGCACTCTACCCAGGGCGATAAAGTGAGACTCTGTCTCTACAAAAACAAAAACAAAAACAAAAACATTATCTTAAAAAAATTATATACAGAATATAGCTATGTGAAAACTTTTCCTTTTGTTTTTTCAGTACTTATATCCTTAGCGCAATTTTCTTGATGAAAAAGAGTGATTTAGAATAAACAGAATTTGAATATAATGAATTGGCAAAATCTTATTGAAAGTGAGACTTTTTATAGGGTTAAGAAAATTCCTTTGTTTAAAGAGTGCTTAAAAGTCCAGAGCAAGTGAAAAACACATTCTATCTCCCATATCTAGTTCATAAACATTTCTGATAACTTACTGTATTTATCTGATATATAGAAGGGTTCTAATATTTATAATTATATTGACAAACTATCTGGATAATTGATGGATTTTTTTTAAAGGTTTCACCTGCCTATTTCATGTAGACACAGCTCATATCTATTTCTCTCTGTGAAAATATATTCTCGCCCAACTTACCTGTCAGGCTCTTTTATGATTATGAAGAATACCTTGCAAGAAGCTGATGGATTCTCTTTTTACCCCTTAAATCATCCTGAGCTGTCACACTGGAGCTGACACACTTTCATTATCATAAAATACACACCGTGCTGATGATACAGCTCTTTACAATTTAGTAACAAATGGCTGAATGTATTTTGAAAATGTTTTAATTGTGTAGAAAAGCTGTATCTGGTGCATTTTTTTTTTCTTTTTCATGTTGTAACAACCAGTGATTAACTACCCCCTTTTAATGTTACCAGGCTGATGATGGTAATCCTGGAAGCATTCTGACATTATGAATTCATAGTCTAGTGGTGGCACCCACCGTCGGAGATGGTGGCACACCAGGCTGGATGACAGTTCTATCTCAGTTCATCATCTTAACTAAAAAATAATCCTATCTAACTTGATATCCACGGCAGCTGTAAGTAGAGAATAAATCCAAAGCACAGCTCAGACTTGTAACCTAACAGCCATCATAAATAATCAGAGCCTATTTGAAGGTGGGAGATGGGACATTAGAAGCTATTTACACTGCGAGAGTGATGCCATCGATCAGGAGCCGCTCCCCGCAGATAAGGCCCCTGTGATGTCACAGTTATTTATGATGGGCAGTGACACTAAAGCTACCATGGAATTTTCTACACAGACAGCTTCATTCATTTTTGTTTGTGATGCATTTTGCTGTTAAAGAAGCAATCAATAGCAAGAGCGTGGTGATAAAAGTATTACTTGTTAAATATGTGAAGAATGTGTGTGCTCGCAGAAATGTGGGACAGAAGATGAAGAATTTAAAAATTCACTTGTGGTTCTTACGTGTCACAGCTACAAACACACAATAGGCTGGTTTCGCACGCCTGGGCCTCAGAGTGTGCCCACGTGCGCTCACCCTTCCGTCTTATTCTTTTGTTGCAAGGCAGAGTTAAAATGTTCTGAGGACCCCCCTCCCCCTCCACACGGACCCACCGCGAATAACATAAAATTCACCTAGAGAAATCACGCGATAAAAACAAACACCCATCACTGTCTGTACAACCCTCTCAGGAGCCAGGAATGGAGATTTTAGTTTCGTTTAGTTCTATCCCTTCCCACAGCTCATCTTCTTCTAATCAAAATATTCACTGGACTGGTGCTTCTCACGGGTTAATAGGCACACACTGGCCGGGATGCTGTTAGAATACAGCTCCTGGGCGGGGCCTGAAATCTACTTTGAATAAGCTCAGGTGACGTAATGACAGACGGTCCAGGGATCCTGTTAGAATACAGCTCCTGGGCGGGGCCTGAAAGCCTCTTTGAATAAGCTCAGGTGACGTAATGACAGACGTTCTGGGGATGCGGCCCAGGGACCACACTCGAGTTTAGGTGCAGTGGTTATTTTTACACCTTTCAGGCTTCCCTCCAAATTACTTCAAAGAGGCGTGTCCTCGTCAGTGTCAGTGTCGTGTTCTCCGTGTCAGTTGTGCAGAGTCACCTGGAGAGCTCGTTGAAATGCAGAAGGCTGTGCCCCACCCCCAGAGTTTCTGATTCAGCAGGTCTGGGGTGAGGCCAAGAATTTGCATTTCTAAAAAGTTCCCAGATGACCACATACACATTTTTGAAAATCCTCGGTGCAGAGCCTTAATGTAGTATGCACATGACTCCTGGAGCCCCTATGTGATGCTGCCGAGGTGGTGGGTTCTAGGACAGATATTCGGCAGAGGAGTATTAATGTGTGGTGAGTTCCTCCTGCGTTTCAGACATTCTACGATGCTCAGAACCGACATCATCTTGTTTATCTTACCTAATTACACTAATTCATTCAACAGTATCAGACCTACTGTAAATAATACTTTATGGAAAGCATATAAAAATAAATGGCCTAAATTCTTGGATAAAAGCAGAGCCTTTGTCCCAATTTCTTTCTATTGGTTCCAGATTTCTACCTGACAAGACATTATGAGCAATGATCAAACAGAAACCTACTCTCTTCCTTTCAGGAGTTTATGGTCCAATGCGGGAGGCAGGGACCCTTACAAGGTCGTTAGTGGCTGGACAGCAGGAGGGAATTCTCTGTGAGGCAGCGCAGCTCTGGAAAGCTCCTCTCTAAATCTAAACACACTGCCTAAATATCCAGAATAGTTCAGAAAAAAGCGTTATCTATAGAAAGGCTTCTTTGGCCTAAATGACTCCGATTAGGAGCTCTTCGGCTCAGCAGCCACCTGTGAGGCTCCTACCGCGGTGTACCTAGGGCAGTAGGGACCGGGCACAGTGTGGCCTGGAGTGGACTGACTCTGGGGCCAGGAGACCTACAGGCGGTCCAGGTCAGGGTGGTGATTATCACACTCTGTGGAGGCAGTGCTGGGAGCCCTCACACTGTTTATTAGGCATATGGGGAAACTTCTTGCAGAAGTGGAATCTCAGCTGGTGCCTGAAGGGTGAGTGGGGAGGAAGCACATGGGAAGGGGGGCTCCTGGCGGCAGGAACGGTGTTGAAGAGCCTGGATTGAGGGAGCGTGTCGGGTGCTGCTGGCGCTTCAGATGTGGAGTGTGGCCGGGCTCAGCACCCTCTGCTCACATCACCACAGACAGATGCTGTGCTTTACACATGCACTTCATGGCCGGGCAGCATTTATAGACTCTCTTGCATTCCTAACAAAGGGAACAGGGTTTTTGAAAACCTGTCTTCCTTTGGTAAACAGTATCGAAAAATTAGTCACAAAGGACAGACAGGCCATCGTGCCGGGTGGCTGCTGATACCATCTTTACTTTCCTGTAACAACTGAGTACGGGTGATGTGAGGCATTAGTCATGTGAGAACTACGCGGTGACATGGGCACCTCTTTCCACATCTATTTGTGTGGAAAGCTGGAGGTCATGTGAGGGGCAGTGTCCTGGGTGAACAATGCTCTCTGACAAGCATCCAGCACCAGAACACACCGTGGGCGCCTCTGAACTCAGAATCCCCAGGGGCGCCGTGCAGAGAGTGCTTTCCTGGTGGCAGGAGCAGCTCACACAGGTGCACAGCGACGGGAAACTGATGCCCCCCCAATAGGGATTGTTAGGGGTTTGTACCAGAGCCATCAGTTATTGTTTTCTTATAACAGTGATGTTTCAGTGAAAAACATAGATATTGGGTGGTGCCTGTGGCTCAAAGGATTAGGGCACCAGCCCCATATGCCAGGGGTGGCGAGTTCAAACCCAGCCCCTGCCAAAAACTGCAAAAATAAGCCATAGGTACTGGTATTAATATGTGCAGATGCATACTACAACCGACAAAAAGATGTGTGTGAGGATCAGTAACGAGTTGAGATCTCCTGCAGGCTTATGCTTTTGACCGTAGGTCTGAGAGGTCTCACTCTAGTGTAAAACACCTAATTTCCTTCTTGCTTATGAAGAATTCTATGTTGTACACAGATTGAACATCAACAATGGTAGTATTCTTTACCTCTCCCTGCCTTACGTTTATAATTTAATTTATTGGGCTTAATTAATCAATGATTTACATAGGTCTTTTTCACAGATAATGAATCTTATTCATGGAAGGCAATCATATATGAAGCAGAATCACTTTCCTATTTTGCTATAATCTACAAATAAGCTCTAAGTGTTAGGGACAGTCATTCCCAGAGTATCTCGCACTGACTTGCTCTAGGAAAAATTACCTAAAATCACTGAGGGGGTTTCTATCAAATTTTACTTTGTGGTACTGTACAGCAAGCCTTTTCTTGCTGATTTCCTGATTTCCAAATAGAGGTGATAGCTCTTAACTAAATTGTTGTGTTACTTTTTGGTCCTTTTTACTAAATTCCTTTATTCTAGTGGCCATACTTAATCATTTCCAAGAGCATTGTCAAGTTTGCAATAATAAATACTGGAGTTAATTTAAGGAGTCAAGGTTCACTCTCATTCAGCAGCCATCTCTTTAAGTAATTCACCTGCCTCGTCTTTCTCTTTTGTTTACTAATAAACAGAAATGGCTAAAACCTATCACAAAACTTTTAAGGAAGAAATACGGTGTTTTAATCGAGAATCCTTTTAAAAGCATGCATAAGTGGCCTGCAATTGTTGGTATTAAACATGTATTTTATTTTGAGAACTGATAAGTAAGTTTTGTTGAGTTTCTTCAGATCTAACATTACCCTCAGTACAAAAATAGCATAAATCATTTCTATGTTTTCATTGCACTGTTTAAGATCTTGAGTGTTTTCTCCCTCAGTGTGAGGAAGCCCTCTGTGGTAAGCTTTTATTTGATGACAAAAGAAGGTCGCATTTATGAATATTTCTCACTTTTTATAGGGGGTTCTGCTTCTGTGACTTCATCTGGTTCCCCTGAGAGCTCCTCAGATTGTACTCAGGAAATGTTTTTACAAGATTTTGTGTCATATTTTTTGAAACGATGACTTCCTTTGACTTACATAGAATAGTGAATGATTTCCCTGAAATTTTACCATGTTTGCAAAAAGGGTAAAGAGGCCAGTGGGTCACAATTACCATTTTATATAAAATGATCATTAGAAACCATAACACCAAAGATGAATCCTGGAAAGCCATTTAGTTAATGCTCAAAAATAGCAGATTCTCTAAAACATATTTTTCACGAATTCTACCATTGTCCCATTTCTCTAAAATTATGTAGTAATATATAATGTCTAATGACACCAACATTGACTTTCTTCTTGTTATAAATGTATTAACATACTATGATATCATAGTTTAATAGAGATGGATTTATTTTTAGAAATTGATTGTACAAACCTAATATGCAATCTTACAATAACAAATTAAATGCAAGCATGAATTATCCATAACAATGCCTGTTAACCTCCTTTGTTTCCAAATAATTTTATGATATTTTGAATTACAACAAAATAAACATAAATAATAAAAATATATCATAACACATTATAACAAAAATTAAGGTACTTCAAGTATTTCAAAACATATCAACTGTGGGGTTCTCTTACTGTGTGAATCCCGATCATACATTTGCATGTTTATACTGAGGAGGGGACTTACAGAATATTTAAGTGTCTCCCCTACTTTCCCCGGAACAAACTTTGCCTATTTTGTAAAAGTTCTTTCCTAAGCTTCAAGCCCCTGCTGAGCTCACCTACATTTGTGGCAGGCTGCAGGAGCCGGGAGGGCCGGATGAGAGGGCAGAGTCGTGTTGTTTGGGGAAAGGGACCCAGGAAGATTGTTAGGAGCTGCTGGGGAAGTGGCGTGGGGAATCCAGACATGCCTTCCCCTGGCTCAGGGTTCAGGCAGCCACATCGTCTCACAGACTGTCCTGAGCTTCTTCCCAGCACAGATCATCTGAGAGCGGGTGTCGCCCTCTGCTTCACGTGGCTTGTCTTGTCCGACGTGTCTGAGTAACTTCCTCTCCTTGTTGGACCAGGTACTAGCAGAGCTCCATGTTCAAGGTGAAAAATAGACTGATCGCCCCCTACGCACAGGGACTGACTGACCCCCGAAAAAAAATGACTTTGTCTTGTATAAACCAGTGGGGGCCATTTCTTTCTAATTTGCTACAGGCCAGTGGAACTGGAAACCTCTTGGAATTATACCACTATTTTTCGTTTTGTGAACTCTCTGTTACCTCTATTGAGGGAGCACAGGTAGGCTGGGAAGTCTAAGTAAAGTTGGTGACCATGTAATTAAATTCCACACACAGACCGGGAGGACATTTCCACCTGCCTCACCTGGACATTGCCTTTCACCATCACACGCTCCGTTTTCTCCTTACACTCCACCTTCGGAGGGTCGCTGGCTGCAAGGGGAAACTTGTGATTATTTATTTGCCATTATCACACGACAAGTACTTGTTTGCTATTATAGCATGGAGATTATTTATTGGCCATTTCCTCCCACTTTCCCAATTAATTTAACAAACAATTTTTGAAAAGCCTGGGTGAGCTGGAAGGATTTAGTCCTGCCCGCTGCACTGCAAGGGTCCTCTCCTTCCTGGACTCAGTATTCCTCTCCGGAGTGGATGGCACCGTCCCTCTCACCAGCCAACACTCTGCATCTGAGGTTTTTTCAGGAGTTCAAAAACTTCTGATGCCCAAGGCCCATGCTGAGCACTCAAACTAGAGCCTTTGGGACGGGATCCAGCAGCTGTACTTTTACAAACCTCCCAGGTGATTCTAACTTATAGGTAAGTACTTATGCAAATTAACTGGATAAATTAGGGTAAAATAAAACCAATGTGCCAAATTTTTTTTTAGATTTAATTCTAGAAAGCAGAAGAGAGCCAGCAAAATTTGCACATTCCTTTCTAGAAAGGTTTTTTTTTTTTTTCAAGAAAGTATCATAAAGAGAAAGCAAAACCCTCAGATGAGGTCCAGAGAGATGCTTCAAAAAGAGCAAACAACAGAATTCCTACTGAACGGTTTGCTCTTAGGCTTTAAAGACAAGAAAAGAAGGGAGGGAGGAAAAGAAAGACAAAAAATTTGCAAAATGAAGAGGAAACCACACTTGGTATATACAACCCTCTTTTTTCAAGCAACATCAATAAAAATGATTTGTTTGCATATCTGTTTGTTTTACCTTGATTTTGTTTTTTCTTTACCTGTAACAACTATTGCCAAAACATTGTCATCACAATACCAAATGCGTTAAAAAATTAAATTTGGTATTTATCTGTACATAAATAACATTCCTTAAACTTTTATTCAATCAGTGAATTACTTTTCATTGCTTGGGTCAATGGTGTTGGTGCTTGATCTAATTATTCTGGGATCCGGCCTTGAGAATAAGAGGGTTACAGCCAAACTGCTAGTCAAGGAAAGTTCCTGCAAGTCCCCGGTGTTCCTGGGTGTGATGACTATGCTGCCTTCCTTTTATTTATCCTGTACATAATTCCTGAAATATTGTGGTGGCTGGTGTCTTCAGCCTTGACACAGCGGGGTCAGTGCGGTTGACGGAGTCTCTTCTTTGCGTGTTTTGTCTCTCCCGGTGTCCCTCCCCAAGCCTGCCTGACTTCCTCAAGCGTTTTATTTTTTTGGCTTCAACCGGGCCCGATGAACAGTGGACACAAGATGTGTGCGTGTGTGATCTGTGAACAGGCCCTTCTTCTCTTCTGACCATTTTTGACTCAGATATCAAGGAAGAAGATGATGTTAACTTAAATTTTATAAAAAGGAGTGCTCGGCTTTTGTTAGAACATCATGTTTTTCTAGAACACTTTTTCTTTTGTTGAAAAGTGCTTTTCATGTTTTTCCTTCATTTCTAGATGTTTGAATTTTAGTGGCATTTCTTACTAAATCTACCCAGGGGGTGCATGTGGGTTGCACAGATTGGTTCTGTGGGTGGGATTAACTCAGCTCCAGGCCCTGGTGGGAACTGGGGCAAGACGGCCTCACAGGGCAGGTGACCAACGAGCACACTGATGGGCGGGCAGGTGTCACTTCAGAAACGCAAAGTGTCAGTTCCAGTTTCTTTAGCTTTTTAAAAAATACTACGTGTGACTGACAAAGCATGTGAAATGTCCAGGGTGCTGCGGACACGTCTGTCAGCTGTGTGCATGTGTGTACATGAGTGCAGTGAGGCTGCGTCTCCCCCATATGTACGTGAGCGCAGTGAAGGTGCGTGTACCTGTGTGTACATGAGTGCTGTGAAGCTGCGTGTACGTGTGTGTACGTGAGCGTGGTGAAGCTGCGTGTACCTGTGTGTACGTGAGCATGGTGAAGCTGCGTGTATCTGTGGGTATGTGAGTGCAGTGAAGCTGCATCTCCCCCGTGTGTACGTGAGCACAGTGGAGCTGAGTCTGGCCCATTTTTACGTGAGCGCGGTGAAGCTGTGTGTACCTGTGTATGTGAGCGCAGTAAAGTTTATCTCCCCCGTGTGTACATGAGCGAAGTGGAGCCGAGTCTGGCCTGTGTGTACAGAGCAGTGAAGCTGCATGTACCTGCATGTACGTGAGCGCAGTGAAGCTGCATCACTCCCATGTATACGTGAGCGCGGTGAAGCTGCGTCTCCCCTGTGCATAAGTGAAGTTGCATGTACCTGTATGTACATGAGCGCAGTGAAGCTGCATGTACCTATGTGTACGTGAGCGTGGTGGAGCTGTATCACCCCCATGTATACGTGAGCGTGGTGAAGCTGCGTCTCCCCTGTGCATATGTGAGTGCAGTAAGGCTGCATGTACCTGTGTGTACGTGAGCGTGGTGGAGCTGCATCTGGCCCGTGTGTACAGAGCAGTGAAGCTGCGTGTACCTGTGTGTACAGAGCAGTGAAGCTGCGTGTACCTGCGTGTACATGAGCGTGGTGGAGCTGGCCGGGTTCGCCCGTGTTGGTGTAAACCGCGTGCATACCAAGGCAACTTTATACTTGTTCTCTTCCTTCCTCTTGCATGTTCATTAATCACTGAACACTAATAACACATTTTTTGTCATGGTACAACAAATATTCTGGCTCTGCCTCTCGTTCTGGCTCATTTACATCGGCCTGCCTGTCATTTCAAAGCTTCAGGGAATTAATATCATAAGATTAGAAAGTGAAGTCCCTCTAAGATCTCATCTTAGAAACTTGTGGTTAGGTTTTCAGGGAGGGAGAAAGAAAATAAGCCTTGGAAAACCAAGGCCCTTCCTTGGCCCTCTTGACCCAGAGTCCTCTTCTCCTTCACTCCTTCTCTGAGTCTGACAGTCCCTGGGCCGGACACGGCTCTCCAGGGAGGCACCCCGTGGGGTGTGTTTAAAAGGCAGCCCACCGCTTCGTTATTTTGGATGCCACTTCCTTTAGTTTGCCTTTGATTTACACTTTTTATCTATTCGAGGATAAGAGTTTGTAGGAACACCTCAATAATCCATTTATTTTTTGCAAAAAGAAACATTTCCCACAACCATCTGGTTTCTGGGTGAATGTAGGCTGGGACTCTGGAGCCATCCAAATCCCAGTACGCATCTCACTTGCTCACTAACTTTTTTTTTGGTGAATCACAAGAAGAATCAAAAGCCTCTTTGAGGATTATGGAAAAGGAATTCCACATGTGTTAGTGTGAGCGTGTACAGGCGATTTATTTTAGAGAAAAGCTTCACTAAAATCAAATGAATATAATCTAAACATGCTTTTAAAAGATTAAAATAAAAAAGAGATGATCTGGCAAGCCCTTTGAATCTTTACAGTAGGGTCAGTTAATGGGCCCATCGTATGTATTTTGAGATCTATTTTAAGTGGAACTTAATGATAAATGATGTGTTTAAGGTTTCTGCAGCCCTCCAGTGCGTATGAGACTTGGGAACCCATAAGAAACACAGTCAGCCATTTCTCCATTATACTGTCGTGGTACTGTAAGTTATTTTTGTAGATAAGTTGTCTTCAAGTTTTTATTACATATATCCTTTTATTACCTTTTCATGAGATGATAATTAATATTTTTATGACTGTGTATATTTTATAAGTGTCTTTATATACAATACTAGATTCCATATTCCAAACCACGCTGGTAGGCAGGTGTGATGACTGTTTCTAATTTTTAGACTTAGGATCGTAGAAGTCCAAACTCGCGCCAACATTAAGTGGTAAAGTTGGGCGCTTAAATTTACCCTATATTTAGACTGTCTTTTCTCTTTATTGCCTGTATGGCCAATGACAATCTATTTTACCTTCATAAGCCTCAGTTTTCTCATTTGAAAAAGGATTAGTATCTATATCTTGATGGTAGTGATGTAAAGATTAAATGTAACATATAGTTAGGATATTTGCACAATGGCTGGGACAAAATAAACAAAATAGTGCATTGGTAATTACCATAATTGAAAGTTTTATTAGAGGTAGAAATAGAGATATTTGTGATGGCTCATAATCAAATCATTATCTGAAATTTCCCTACACTTACTTGTACATATGTAACGGAACACCATGATTATTGTCTATATCTGTATTACTTACATATAGTCACATATATCAGTATGGGTGTGTGTCTTTATGTAAATTTAGGGTCTGTGCATATAAGAGATGAATTGAAAGTTTTATCATCCACGTTCAGTAAAATGTTATATATAATGGAATATATATTACTTAAATGAAAATGTCACTCATTTTAGTAATATGAAATTTATTTTCTGTAGATAACATCTTTTTACTCTGAAAAAAACAAAGTCACAAAGGAAAAATATTTATTGCTTCAAGACTTTGTAAAAGTAAAAAGAAAACTGATTTTTGCACAGTCCTTTCCGATGGCGCTGTGTTATTTCCATGGAATCAGATGCTGGAGTCATCAAGAGTGTAAACTGTTATCGGTTTATCCAGATTGTTATATACTCTTATCTAATCTTTTAGGTATGGGATGATGAAAATGACGTCCTTAATGACGTCCTTTTCCTAGAAGTTCTGCTGGGGAACTCGGTCACAGACACGAACGTGTTGCAATTCCAGTCTCACGAGCTCCAAGCACTGTCTTTCCTCCCCTCGCAATGCCTCCCACTCTTAGTCCAGTTAATTCCTAGCCACCCTTAAAAATTCCACCTACCCTTGCCATCCTCAAGAGGTCTCCTTGGCCCCGAAATAACTGTAGATATTTCTTTTTCTGATACACACAAAAAACGAGGCGAATACTTCTGTCACAGCACTTGCTGTGCCGTGTGGTAATTTTTTGCTTACTCCCTACTTCCTCACTTGGGTTTTACAATTTCTTTTACTTAGCTTTTAATGCTCACCGTCTGGCATATCACATGCAATCAAAAATGCTCCTGGGATGACTGAATCATAGCACTTTAACAGTTTCTCCTGTATCCAAATGTTATAGAATTCTAATTCAAAATAGTTTTCTTTATTAAAATATTGCAAGGGAACTCCTCTCAGCCATCCTTTTATTTACAAGGGAATATTGGAGCAGGGCAGGATACAAAATCTAATTTTACTATGGACAAGAAATGATACATGATGCCAAATATAAACTGGAGAGAGAGCTTAGTTAGTTTAATTCCATGGAATTCCAATAAGCTCCCAGAATTAAAGTATCTTTAGTGCCCTAGAAAAAGATGCACAAATGATTCACTCTTGTGCACAGAGAGGTGATTGCCCGAACTCTCCACATGGGTTTGAAAAGAAGACTCTTCCAGGTATTTTGAATATTAACAGATTGAAACAGCTTCCAAAGTACTAGGAAAATTCTAGTCTTGATCTAACTCAGCAATTTAATATAGTATATAGCGTCATTTCTGGGCTGGACGACAGACTGACTTCAAAGTATTTTTTGGAATCATTAGAAGGTAGCAATGACTTTATTCATGAAATAAATTCCGATAAGATGACTCTCCAATTTCACAAACCTAAAACAATGAAATGTCTGTGTCTTGTAAGAGAAAACCTGTGCACATACTCATCAAGGTGGCGCCATATTGGTCTTAAGTAACATTTCCTGGAGGTGGGTAGGGCAGCCAAAGAGGATTCTGGGTAAACTTCAGGATGTGACTAAGGAGTTAATAGTATTTGTCCACCAGCAGGTTCAGTTGAGAATGTCACATACTGAGGAGTCTGTTTCTAACCTCGGATACGTAGAAGGAAATGGCCTCAGCATTTTCTATTAGTAGGGTTAGATAAGATATTCCATGAAATATCTTTAAAAGGTAAGAGATCATGGCCCCAGGTGTCAGGCACAATGATGCTCTACCTTCCAGGTTGTGGACAGGAGATGGGTCTTGTTTTTGAGGACAGTGAATTTGGAGGTGAGGCCACCTGGTCCTTCCATTCTCACTTAGTAGGTGGGCACCCCTTGGCCACGGGGAGCTGCGGCCATGGGCAGCATTGCATCTAGCCTGCATTAGGCCTGGTTCTCTGATCGCTGTCATCCTGAACAGTCTGCTTTTACAGACATTGCTTAAATGTCCATCACATTCAAGTATATTTTAACAAACTAATGGCTTCCTTTTTTATAATAGAACGTTTTAAAACACTTACGTGGTGCTGAATAATTTAGTTCGGTCGTACGATGACAAGACTAAACAAACCTTCTCTAGGCTCTGGGTTTTCATCGAGTTACTTTGCACGGAGCAAGCGAGTGGAGATGAGCTATGAAATTTTAGGACTTCGCCTTGAAACACGATCTAGTTGACGTATAAAACGATCTAGTTGACTTATAAAATCTGAGATGTTGATAAAATGTGCAGTTAGTATTCAAATAAATGCAGTTGCTTCATTTATGTCAACAGAGAAGGTGAAAAGTGCAGCTTAACTGGCTTGGTGAGATGGGAAGGAGGGGCTGGGAACACAGCAGAGACAACAAAGAGATAGCTGGTGAGGCTTAGTGGTTTGCTTCCCTGGGTGGCACGAAGGCAGTGTGACAAAGTTCAGTCGGGTCAGACAAAGTGCAGAGACTTCCCCATACAGGCTGGACAGAGGGCGTAGCATGGACACAAACTGTCCTAATCTTCAGATAGCAGGGATGAGAGTCAGTGCGCTGTTTTTGTCTAATCCTGCTGTTCCTGTTCATTCAGGAAGTACAGAAATCACCTTATCGGTCTTGTACCAGGATGATATAATTAAAATAGGACATGCTTTTGAAGTGAGGTATTTGTAGGGCTTCAAAGAATGTGTAGAGTCTTGTAAGATCAGCATACGTCCACTTCTCAAAGGCAGTTATAAGGACACATTTATTTAACAAGACATCCTTTTGAAAGAGGACTGCCTGATAGAGTGCGTATGTAATGTCTATTTCATTATATACATTGCTTAAGGTATACGCAATTTATTCCCTGACCTAGATCTTGGCAAAAAGACAGGCCAATGTTTTTCATCGTATTTTGTTTCTACTTGCATGAGAAGATATCATCCTTTTGGCAAAAGATATACAATCTTTATTATGTTCCCAAATCAAGGTCTATGAGCACATTACCACACAAAATGAAAACAACTAAATATATTTTTTTGAAATGTAGAGCGTTTGTTTCAGATGAGCTGAGGTCTAGATTTTGCACATGTATCTACTTGGCATGCCTTTTGTATATGACCCTATTGCTGACCTTGGAATTGGCTTACTTTAACCATGATGGATGTACCAAAAGATTTATTTTTGTCATCTAAGAGTTGAGTCTTAGGCTACTGGGAGCATAAAAGGTGTTTATTGAAAGTAGGCTTGGCAAACCTTTGCTTTCAAATAATCATCCAGAAGCTCATCTAATTTTGCTAATTAGCAGGAGATAAAATATACCCACATTGTCCTTTGCAATGACTTGAACCCTCTGCCCTTCCTTGGTGATAATAGTATTAAGTATACATGTACTTATTGGATTGAAAGTTAATTAATATGAACTGAAAAGAGAGAATTTTGTTACTCATTCAAACACATTTATGAAATTAATGCTGGATTTCACATAAATACTTTTAACATCCCTTTAAAAGGGGTAGAGATAACAAAGGTAACATGATTTCTCACATGCTGATCTATCAAATAAGTTTAAATGGACTCTGATTCATGAAGCCTGATTTTAATAAATAATGCAAGAATGAAAGAACAGCTATTTCTATGGGAAGCAGGAGACATTCAGCTAGTGCTGACCTTGCCATTGAAAATTAAGCTCTTTCTCCAAATCTAAAAATCAAAGCTTAAAAGGCCACTCTCTCCATAATATTTCATTAACTTTTCAAAATGAAATACCTATTGATTAGATTTTCTCTCAGATAATAAATTCTACATGTCTACTCTGTCACTTCAATTACAGTATTTACTTGTACACAAGGAAAATGTTTTTACATCTGAAATTAATACACTCTCGCAAACTAACGTACTGTAAAGATCCAGGTGGTATGATTTCTTGCCTCTCCCAGTACAACATTCAGAGAGCGTCTGTTCTTTCTCCGCCAAAGTTTCACCTGTGTTGTTTTCTGCCTACAAGGCCCTTCTCCCCTCCCCAGAGCCTCAGCAAGAGCTTACTCAGCCTTCAAAGCCTTGTTCTGTCACTGCCATGCGAGGCCTCCTCAGGTATTTTTTCCAAAGCAGAATAATCCGTCCTCTTTCCCTGGCTCCTGGCACTCGCTGTTGGTGTGGCCCTTCTTGCCTCTGCCGTCCCTACTCAGCAGCCACTCACGGCTCGCCTGTTCCACGCCATCCTCTCTGCTGCCAGCTCGGTGGCAGGTGTGTGGGCTGCTGAGTTCAGTGTTACATGCCAAGGAGCCACAGTGTCTGCTTTTGACCCTTTGGTTTCTACTTCTGCATTGCAGAAATCAATGGAGCCTTGGGGATCTTTATCTTCTAATGGTTCATGTGAAGCAACTCACATCTGGCAACTGTCACCCCAGACCCAATCACAAATAACATACAAGGTTATTTTGCTTCCTTTACTAAAAGAAAGCTAAAGGGGAGCAGCAGACTTTGTCAGCCAACTTCCAGAAAGGAAAGAAAGCCCGCTCGGACGTTGGAAGGTCATCTGTATTGGTTCCCAGAGCGCATTCAGTGGTGTGGAAGGATCAATCAGCAAGCTAGTGTAGAACTCGGTTATGCTGCTTCTCCACAGTCTCAGTGCAGAACGAAGCTCGTTGGAGTTAGGGATGTTTAATGCAGAAAGTCCCGGGCTTCACAGAATTTTCTGACCATTTATTCTGAGCTATACAGCAGTGCTGAATGCACCCTTGAAAGAGTGAGTGAATCCAACTGTTAGATGTGCCTTAAAACACAGTAGTGAGGGGTAGAATTTTTTGTCCAGAAGTTACATTATGGCCTTTCTTCAGTATTTCTGAGTCCTCTCACAGAGACCAAAGTCGACAGTCATTCGGAATTTGGCTAGCAGAACAGTAACCCCCTGGCACAAAGACCCCCTCTCCCAGATTCAGTGGTTGCTAAAAAGGCATGCAGCAGTTGTCTCAGAAGGACACAGCTGGACCGTTAGCTGTGCTCTGGTTTGGGAATGACCTTGGGTGCCTGTGGACAGCTCTGGCCTGAAGCTTAGAGAGTACTTTCCCCGTTCACGTGAGGGCTCTCAAAACCATGTTGGGTCATACTCTACACTCTGGTTTCAATCACTCTGGAGTTCTTTCTCTGCTTTCTGGAAAATAAGAGCTGTGTGTGGTTGAACAGCTGTCATGGTAGGACCCACAGGTTGCAAAACTTCTACTTGTACCAGGTATGACTTGATTTTGCTGAGATGAGGGAGTTGGCAGAGAGGGAGGGTGGTGGCAGAGAAGGTACCCAGTGAACAGTCCCCACATTTGAACCTTCTGGTCATCGGAACAAGCTCTTCCTGGCAGCACGAGCCCAGCCCATCCTCACCCTCCGCCTGAGCGCGGAGTGGGGCAGGTGGAGTTCCGTGTGACTGCTGCACTTGGTAATGGGAAGCCAGAGTGACCAGAGTGACGTGGCCGACACTGTCCCAGCAGAGGATGAGTCCAGTGTGCCCCAGGCCCCTTCTGCCTGTTAACTGGGACCTTGGCACTTGACCTAAGTCTGGGAAGGTCACCTTTTTCCTTTGTCAACTGATAATTAAATCTACCTCCCTCTCAGAGAGTTTCCTCAATGAAGCTTTGAGAGATGTTGTCCATAAAAATATGTCAAAACTTGCAAAGATGTTTTTGACAAGACAGTTGTCAAAGTGCTTGCAGAGTGTGCGTGTTTGAGACCCTCCAGCCGCAGAGCCCATCTCTGAAGGACAACTGTGCGTCTCCCCGCCTCACGCCTCCACCGTCCCCAGCCGGCTCCAGCTGCCGCGGGCTCTGCGTCCGGTCCCGCACCACAGCGGACTTGGAGTCCTTCTCAGAACGGGGGCAGGGACCTCCACCACCCAGGGTTACTGACAGGATGAAACAAAGCGATACCCTTGAGCACAGAACTCGGCGGGAGTTTGCAGGATGCTCGTTACACACGCTTTCCTCTCTACCCCCGTGCCTCTGCTCCAGGGAAATAAACTCCTCGGATAACTCAGGAAGCCCAGGAACACATTCCTGCAGCCGCTGGGGGAAGAAGCTCTTCGCTGTGTCCTGCGGGGAGAGCAGGGCTTCGGCCTGGCTGCCTTTGGGTTGGAAGAAATGTTAGCGTGCTGGAAAAAGGCCAAGGGGCCCTGTTCCTGCACACGGGAAAAGAGATGTTTCTGTCCGTCCTCCAGGTGCTCAGTCACCGTCAAACCTGAGCACTTCATTTATAAAAACGCCAACCTACACTGACTACTCAGCCAGTGGCCATGCTGCTGTCAGTGTGGAAACAGCACGTGGAGTCTGAAACAATCTCCATGTCTATCGTGCCTGTCACAACTGGGGGCCACAGAACAAGGACTCGTTGTTGGGAGGGAGGGAGGGAACACTTGGGCCCCTGGTGGCCTCCTGGGTGGAGAGATGTGGCCATGTTTGGTAGAAGGTCATGTGTTCTTTTACTGAAAGACTTCAGTCTTGATTGTTATTTGTGATTGGGTCTGTGGTGACAGTTGCCAGATGTGAGGTGCTTCACGTGAACTTCAGGGGTCAGTGTTGAAATCTTGATGCCCTGTTCCCTGCATATGAGCATTTTCCGGTCTGCCTGTCTGTCTGCCTGTCTGTCTTTCCTGCAATACGGAGGCCTTCCTGGTGCCCAGGTGCTTTCGGGGTAGGGGAAGACAGAACCTAGGGCCACGCGATCAGAGAAAACCCATCCTCCATGGATGGATTCCTGGAATTCCCAAATAAAGCTGCCAGAAAGGAACCATGCCCAGTCCTGGGGAAGGAGGGATGAAGGAGGAATGGCCCTTGGCTGAGCGCTGCTTCCTGACCCCTGTGCTGGTCATTCATGGGGCCGAGCTGGACAGTGACTTCTCCCATCCTGGTACGGCAGTGCCACACGTGTGCAAGTACATGTGAAGCATGTATGCTCTGGGTCGGGTCAGGGTCTCATGTGTCATCCCTGGAAATCCATTTCTTGTTTTCCTAAAATGTGTCCCACCATCATGTGGGCCCCTCAGGGAATTCAGTCTCCTTGACCCTTACTAGTCACTCAGTGGTGTCACAGCCTCTATGGCCCTGGTCTTGATCACTGCAGAAAGGAACCAGGTGAGACGCGGATTAGAAGTACAAGCTTGCAGGAGGCAGGCTAACCTTGATTGCAGGCTAGCCCTGAGCTAGCTCCTCAGTCACCCTTCTTGAGACAGCACCAGACAGGTGAGGGGAGTATTAGACAATGACTCCGTGCCCAAGGCTGGCCACGGGCTGGGTTCTCTCTCCGCAAGGAGCACCTGCGGAGGAATTGACCAAGGACCCGCCCCCCGGCTGCAAATCATCTTGCTCAGAGGTTGTCAGGCTCTTGGCGTCCTCTACATAGTGGTGCTTGCTGTTTTGAATGATTTTGTTTTTTTTCTGGGATGATCAAACACTCCAGATGGAATTAACCACAAGACCCTTCACTCCTCAAGTTTGAACTTTATCAGGTTGCTGGGTCAGTTCTACCATGATCAGTCGTGGTCGGGCTTGTCATGTGACTTTAATAAAGTTTCTTATACCTAGACCTTGGTGAGAGGTTAGTGAGCTGCCAGGGGCTCACGTGGGCATGGGGACAGAGCCATAGACAGAGGGCAAAGCCCGAGGCCCCTGGTGAGCGTGTACACGGGGCTTATCTTATCATCCCGCTCTGGTCTTACAGGCGTTGACTTCGTCCCTATATTGGCAAGTTCCAGTGGAGACCAGAGAAGAAAACTATCTGGGTCCTGATAACGTAGTAGGGTCAGAAATGCTCTCACACCGCTGAGGAGGAGCACACAGGAGGCCGCCACGCTGAAACACAGCGTGCACCTCACCGTCGGCAAGTCAGACGTCTTCTTACAGCTGGGAAATAAGCTATCGTGCTGGCAGGGAGTGCTGCGGGCCGAGAAACCAGCATTAATTTGTAAGACTGTGTAGCAAAGCTGGAAATGCCCGGGGGCAACTGTGTGGCCCTCCATGACCCCAGCTCTGGAGGTTGGAAAAGAAAACCTTCAGTGGCTCCCGGTGCTCTTCTGGGCTCCACCCAGCTTCGCGGTGTTCAGACGGCACGGTAGCAGCATCTTTCCTCCTTTCCGTCCAGTGACCTCCTTTCCACCGTCTTCTTATCCAGTTCCACACCTCGTGTTCTAGTAAAACCCACGAGTTTTTAGCCAGCAAGCGCTTAGGCTTTCCCTTCTCCCTGCAGTCCTCCACACTCGCTTCGCGGTTCCTGAGATCATTTCTCTAGTCAGTCTTACTCCTCGGGCACGGAACACATAGACGGGCATCCTCGCAGTGCCTCAGTATGAAGGGTCAGTTGTGGAAGTCCATGACAGCGGCTGCCCTTTGGATCAACAAAGCACAGCGGAGCTGGGCACAGGCCTCCCACCAAGTTCTTCATGATGCCACTTACAGTCACCAGTTATCTTTGGATTAGTTATTTAGCTCCTCTGGGCCTCAGATCTCGTCAAGTTACTTGCAGTTTGTTTGTAAATTGTGTGTGTGTGTGTGTGTGTGTGTATACAGCACCCAGCACAGAGCCTGGAAGGTAACACACGCTCACAGCTATTTTCCTGTCACAGGATCAGAATTTCTCCATCATTTTAGCCAGTGTTTTCTTGTAATAACAAAGTCCCAACCAAATCTCCAACAAAACAACTTCCTTCAATGTTCAAATTCAAAATAACTGTGTCCAATAAAAAAGAAAGAAAATACACTGAATTGCAATATCAACAGAGAAACACTAGGACATTTTCTCAGAAGTGACGGTCACAGGTTCTTCGCTGGACAACCCACGCCCGTCCTTCCCTCCTCTCCTTGCACAGCCGTCCGGGCGCTGAGCTGCAAGTGAGGGCACAGCCAGGGCATAGCGGCTTTAGATCTGTGCCTGGAGCTCGGGAAAGGGTTCACCGTTATTCCCAGTCTCATCCTAGCCAGCTATTCCCACACTCAGATCCCACCCTCTCCCCCATCCTTGGGGATCTTGGATCTTGCCCCATCAATTTCTCTTTCCCTCTGTCCTCAGAACCATCTTTTATCTTAAGGATCAACAGATTTTTGGTTGACCTCGGATAGCCCTAATTTATTTCTATAGTCCCAACATAATTATCGAAAGCTTCTACTTTAATCTCAGACATGTCTGGTTTGGATGACTATTCTATGACTCTTGTATTTGCCCTTGACCTTCAGCTATATAAATGCTCAGATTTTTCTGTCCTAAAGGCATCTGACAGACGGACATCTGAAACCCCACCCCACCCCGTGTTCCCTTTCTGTCTGTCACCACATGGCGATACTGTCCAGCTGTCCTGTCTTCGTTTCTTTACCTCCCGTCGCTCTCCCAGTGCTGCTGTGACTCTGTGACTTCCTATTTGCTAAATTCTTTGCACATCCTACTGTGAAAGGATCTGCTCAGATGATGGATAAGCTCGTGTCCAGCCCTAGTAAGGTGCTCTCCATGTGAAATATTCCTTGACTCTCATCTTCTTAACCAAGACGGCTATTTGTTGGGGCTCTGTCACCCAAGTGTCCATCATCACGCTGCTCACATGACAGCGTCTGGGATGGGTGTCCTTCCTCACTTTATCCCTGGAGGCTTAAGAAGATCGAATACCTTCCTCCCTTTCTCAGAGCTGCTAGATGATGGAGTTGAGATTCTAACGTCTCAAACAGACCATATTATTTACCACTACACTCTTCTCCCTTCCTCTCAAGCAGATGTTAATACCTGATTCCATACGACCAACTCACTGTAGGTACTAAAACCTGGTGAGCTGATATTTTAAAATCATGTCTATTCTGAAAATTAGACCCACTAAGGGTTAGCGACTGCCCTGTGGAATAGACGTAGGGGTGGTGACAGTTGCAGGTATTTGCAATATAAGCAGTGAGTTTCTGGATTTCAGTAAAATAAACCAGGATTTTGCTTCTTGAAGTAATTATACTCTGGAGAGAGGAAAGAAGGATGGAGACAATTACGAATGACCTTGCGTCTCTGAGCTGTTGAGAACTTCTGGATCAGTGGCTGATGTTTTCATAGCCTTTTCACGTGAAACCTTTCAGTGAAGTTTCAAGCCACAGACCACCAGTTGACAAAAGGAATTTTTTTCAAGGATATTAACCTTAATTTGAGTGCCCTGATTGTCATACTAAAAGAAAATATCTCCAAGCACATTTTCTAAGGCTTTCTAACCTTTCTGCAATCTTAAGAGTTTTGGAATTTTTTGGTGTCATTCAGTTTTTTTGAGTGTTACCATTTCAGTGATTTGTTTAACTTTAACGTGAGAATTGGCAGGGAGTTTCCATAAAGCAAATGCAACCCTTCCCCATCAGCGATGGTGCTGATACTGCCACGCTCTCATCCCTGGGCTTTCTTTTCCTGAGGTCCATAATTACTGAATAAAACTGTTGAATAAACTCTCTGTAAGGTCCTTGTACTGGGAAAAAGCTAAGTTCATTTCTATATCTCTGCCTTTTCGACCTAATTTACTAAACGTTGTGGTTGCCAATATCATGACCGTTCTAAGACAAATAGATGTAAATGAGAAATTACGAGTAGGATGTTTATTTTACTAATAAACAATGTAATGAAGTGTTGATTAAAATTATATTTCTTTTAAGTAGAAAATGATTGACATATGTGAGTGTCCATGAGACCGAGACCCCCTATCTGTGACATCGCCCCACACCCCCAGTACAGAGCTGCAGACACCGTGTAAAATCACCAAACTTTGTTGATGTGACTCCCTCAACCTCAAGTGCATTTCCTTCGTGGAATCACAAGATTTTTGGTTTGTCGAGGCATCCTGAGAAACTCAAGTTTTCCTTCTGTACTGAGACTGTCTAGTGTTGGGGTGTTCTTGGGGGGCAGTCGGTGACACTCTCTTCTCATTGAGAGCCACCACCTTTTTGCAGGATAGGGTGGGGGTCGCGTAGCTCTCCTGCGTTGTTTCTGAGCTGTGTATTTACTCAGCGATTTCATTCTCTGAGGTGTTGTTGAAAGAATAGAAGTTTGTAAATTATACAACCCTGAACAGTGGATGCCACCGTGGCGTTTAGCCCAGACCCTGTCAAATGGTTCCCTATTTTTAGGCCCTGCCTTCACAATGATTGCGAGTTATGGTACCATTACTCAATGTGAATGCATTTATTTTTTAATTAGTTTATACAACTCTAGTTTTAATTAAGAAAGCACCAATTTTTGTTGCACATGTTGGGAACATAATTTATTGACCAGAGAGCTAAAGACTTTATTCTGGGATGTTTGCTTGCGTGTCCACGTTGTCTCGCAGGCTTTCTGTGCTGCCACGAGGCTGTGTCTGAACAGCGTCTGCTCATGATATCGTCCGTGCCCTTGTCACTTATAGTTAGCCGCTGCCTGGAGTCCTGTGCTGGGGGGATCCTGAGGCCTGTGCAGACTGCGTTAGTAGATCACGTGGTAAGAGCTGAAGCTGAGACTGGGGGACCTGGTCATACATGGTTGGAGCGCCCTTGTCAGGACACCCCCAGAAGATTCTGTCCTAACAGGCAAAGGTGCCCAAGGTTCTCAGCTTTTTGATAACTTCTCTTCCATCCATTAATGAGAAGGTTGAACTTGTCTCTTTCCCATCCCTGTTGCTAAGGAGGCAAAGCATCTCTGGACAGGTTTCTGTCCGTGTACTTTGACTCTCCATCCTTGTACACAACTGCATTTTAAGAAGAATAAACAGATATTTCCTAACGAAGGGTGGAGAGAGCCACTTGGAGTGGCTTGGGTGAGCATCCGGGTCCCATCTGTGTTCGCATCCAGGTCCCTGTGGTCAGAGAGGACAGGGCCCATCCGGTGGCTGTCCTGATATCCTTCTAGTTTTCCTCTGGACTGGGCTTGGAGGGAGGGAGGCGACCTGGCCTGTCAGCTGGCTCGGGGTCCACCCCAGCCTATATCCTCACTGCAAAAGAAGCCTGGGCTGGTTTGGGTTTGAGGATCAGCAATCTCATCACCCGGGGTCTTGGCACGTTACTTGGGGCCCGTTTTCCTTTCTGTAACACGGGGACAGCAGCCTGCAGTGGCGCTGGTGCAGGGCTACTGGAGAGGGCACGGTGCCTTTCAAGGAGCAGGTTCTCAGCACACGTGGCCTGACGTCCTCTTCATGAATATGCATAAATATTTGGAGGAATAAAGCATAAGTATAAATATTCCAGAATGTTCTAGTTTCCTCATAGAATTTCTAAACCTCCCTCGGTGCTTTCTGAGCATCGTTTGATGGCGTTGGAACGGACACCCCTTCCCTGCAGCCTTCTCTCCACCCTCCTCACTAGCCTCTTTTCCCTACCTCCTCCCAGCCCTCACACTGCGTCTCTTCTGTTTTCTTCTTTCTTTCTCCTTTTGTTTTTCTCCCTTTCTTTCTTGGGTATCTTTCACTATCCTCTCTCCATTCTCTTCTCATTTCTCCTTCTCATGCTTTCTATCAAAAAGTAGCTGTGGAAATTGTTAAGGCAATAAAAATGGATGCAAAAATAAATCGGAAGAGAGTTATTTTAACTTATTAAGCAGTCATTTTAACAAACTGGCAGCACTGATGCTGTCACATTGCAGGACAACATGTGAGCCCTGTCTGTGGAGGAATCCCTTTTCTCTTAGCTCGTCTTTCTCTAAAGATAAATGATCATGGGTGACGTGACACTGAGTTCATTTACTCCTCCGTCTGTGCCCAGTGCTGAGAGGCACCGGGGCCGTGCAGGCTGTGGGAAGACAGTCGCCGTGCAGTGTGGTCACTGCTCACCCTGTGCTGGGAAGGGGTCAGTGATGTGGTCCTGGGATGAGTGGCCAGAGAAGAGTAGAAGTGACCGAGGGGCCAGCCCAGGGGGAGAGGACAGAGGTGGTGGCTTTAGGCATTCTAGGGAAGTCTGGTTAATTGTGGACAACAGATCACAAGGGACTAGAAGGCGTAAGGGAGACCGAGTCACAGAGAACCTTATATTCTAACTTATATTACATTAGGCTGCAGCACCAGACAGAACACAGAAGTTCTGTGCTTAAGAAAATGGAAGTGCATTTCTTGATCAGTGATTGAGTCAGTTGTTCTTCCTGGCTCTATGGTCTTGACCAGCTGGTCACAGCCCATCATTACAAGCTCTTGACTAGCTGGTCATGCCCCATCATTACAAGCTCTCTTTTTCACAAACCCTCATCTCCCTTCCTTCAGCTGCCAGTCCAAGCCCTAGTTAAATCCAGTTCTCGACCTCCTCTGCCCCGGGAACCTCTTCTAAAGAACTGTTTTACTTCTTCTTGTATTTTCCTTAACCCCTCGTCACTGTCAACTGGTGACAAACAGCCATTATCTGTCATGTCACTGAAAGGCTAGATTAGGAAGAGCACAGCGCATGCCACGCCCCCAGACCGGCCAGCAGTCACACCTGTCCCCTCTCCTGTCTCTCTGCCCTTGCTGTCCTGCTCTTGTCCGAGGTGAATCCCTTCCCATGTGCTCTGGGCCTGGTCCCCACCCACCCGCAGACACCACAGCAATCCTGTACTCTCGCAGCTGCCGTGGATCTCCTCTTCTGCTCAGCCATTTCCATCCATGCATGAACACACAGTGCTGACCCATATTTAAAAACAGTTCTCTCTCTACCCCAGTTATCTCTCCAGTTACAGCAAATGTCTGTGCTCCTGTTTAGAGAAAACAGTGTAAACTGTATTTTGCCTTTTTCTGGTTCTCTTCTCATATCACTGAAGAGAGTCTCTTGTTACGGCCGTCAGTAATTATCCTCTGGTCGGATCCAGCGGCATTCCTCAGGCTGTGATTCGTTTTTAGACTTCGTTAATCTTCCTTGGAAAAGCTCTAGTTGCTTGATTTCCTACAAACCACTCAGTTCTGCTTCTGTTTTTACCTCACCAGGTGCTCTCAGATTGCTTCTGCTAGTACCTTGTTCCCCCACCACAACCCCTGTGTGTCCTGGGGCACCCGGAGGCTGAGCCCTTAGACCCTCTCTCAGGGCTATCCAGGCTCACTCTCCAGGGCTGGGGCCCCAGACCCTTTCTCAGGGCTGTCCAGGCTCATCGTCCAGGGCTGGGGCCCTAGACCCTCTCTCAGCACTGTCCAGGCTCACTGTCCAGGGCCAGGGCCCTTCCTGAGTCACAGATCCAAACCTTGCCCGACGGGTGACTCCCACGTTTCTGTCTCTGTCCCAGACCTCTCCCTGCATTGCCAGCCTTGGAACCAACTAACCAACTCCCAGGCGACGTCCCCCTGGGGATGACTAACAGGTGCCTCAGTATTAACTCGGGAAAACCTGAACTCTTATCTGTTTTTTTTAAATCTCTCTCCAAACCTGCTCTGTCTACAGTCTTCCTCATTCCTCTTCCTCATTTTTTCAGGTGCTCATGTCAAAAAAACTTACAGTCATCCTGCCTCTCCAATTCTCTCACAGCTGCATCAAGCCACATCAGTTCATTTGTTCAAAACACACTCGGACACTATCTGCTGCTTGTCACTCCACTACTCTGGGCAAAACCACTGGGTCTGTCCAGACAAACGCAGCGTGCCCCCAACCCTCTCTTCTCCTGTGTCGGGCATGATCTGTTCTGCGCATTGCACCGTGCCCGGTGTCTGATTAAAACACGAGTCAGTTCAGAGCTCTGGGACGGCTCCCTGGCCGGTGGAGGGTGCAGAGTCCCTCCCCTGCCCACAGAGCCCTGTGGTCTGGTCCCAGCTCCCCTCTGGTTGCACCTCTTACTTTCCTTGTCCACTCATCCACAGGCCCCCTTACCTCGGACGCCTCAGGTGCTTCTGTGCCTAGGTCTCTGAGTTAATAACTTTTTCAGTGAATATTTCATGGTAAACCACGGAAACAACTTTCCCTGAATCACAAAGCCATTCTCCCTCCCTCCCTCCCTCCATCCCTCCCTCCCTGCCTTCCTTCTGTCTCTCCTCTGACCCCCCTCCCCCCTCCCTCCCTGCCCCTCCCTCCCTCTTTCTCTCTCTCCTCCCCCATTTCTTTTTCCTTTCCTTCCTGTCTGCAGAATTCATGAAAAAGGTTCTGAGCTTGCCCTTCAGTGAAGTGTTTTCTTAGAGGACATTGCCCTCCATACTTGTCTAATTCCCATTTCAATTTAGGGAAATATAATTTGTGAAAAACAAAAGTACAAAAAAAAAGTAAAATGAAAAAGAAACACTTTTTCCTTTAAGGCTTTTGACTTGATCAAAAAGACCAGGAACCAGATGAAGCCGTTTCCTGTATTATGTAGACTGTGTCTGAAGAAGAAATATGCCTGGAGTGTACAGGAAAGTGTGGCTGTTCCTGGAGCCACTTGATGTTTCTTGTACTATGAAGCAATAGATGTGTGGACTACAAGCTAATCATTTAGGGAAGTGTTTTTGATTTTACTTTGATAGCAGCAGTATTCATCTTTTAGACAGTTATTCAAAATTGAAGTATTTTCAGCTACTTGTTTATTTTGAAAGAAGGTCTCATTTAAAGAAAGTCTTATAGTAGTTGGTTACTCTGTGTGTGTGTTTTGGACACAGGGTCTGGCTCTGGTGCCCCAGGCTAGAGTGCCCTGGCATCATAGTTCACAGCAACCTCAAACTCCTAGGCTCAGGAGATCCTCCTGCTTCAGCCTCCCTAGTAGCTGGGATTACAGGTGCCTACCACAGCGCTCAGCTAATTTGTCTATTATTTTTTTTGTAGAGCTGGGGTAATACATTTGCTCAGGCTAGGTTCCACCTCCTGAACTCAAGAAATTCTTTCAACTCTGCCTCTCATAGTGCTAGGATTACAACAGTGTGAGCCACCACACCTGGCTTATTGTGTCATAATGCAAACGTTGTTATTCATCTTCCTGATAAACATTTGCCTTTGTTAAGACAAAGCTGGAGATTTACTCTCACTAACGGATATAACAGATGTACTGATATCTAATGCACAAAGCTTCTGATGTGTGAAACATGCCTGGAAACTCACACCCCACGCTCTGCCTAGATTCATTGTGGGGAATGACATCAGGGCATGACGTGTACGGGACTGTCACTGCCCTGGCACCTAGGATAGCAGCATGGTTGGGAAAAATGCAGTATCATGTCTGGGTACAACTATCTTTTCAATTAGGTGCCTCCTTTTATAATTTAATTTATCATTCCTATGGTTATTTTATTGTGCCTACTGCGTGCCTGATGTGAGGAAAGAGAATGTGGGTCGTATAAAGAAGCACCGGCTCCAATCCCCAGGCCTTTTAGGAAAGTAAGCTGGGAGAAACAGAATGTAGCTATGTCTGTTGGGGAGGAACAAGAAAAAGCCCCTTAAGATTGAGAATGAGAACAGACGATCTGTGTGTGGTGCACGCACATCATATGTAACTCACACCGAGGAAAGTGTAGGTCAGACATGACTGATTATGGAAAGGCATTAAACAAATGCACAAGGATGAAACAATTATTACTACAGGCTCCACACAACAGTGACAACGGCAGACAGACACACCCCCTACAAACTAAACAAATAATAAAAATCCTATTAGCCTATTCTCTAGGAAATCAGTAAATGGGATCATAATAACTTTCCAGAATTAATGGGACTTTCCAAAATGTTTATGGTAATTTGAAGGATTAACCTATTTGATGACACAGTTTGCTACAAACCTATTGGGCCGAGACACATGAAATCACCAGTTTGTGAGTCATGAAGGGTTGGGTGCCAGTGAGCTCATGTGGCCGACCCAACGCAAGTAGCTGGAGGCAGAGACTGTGGTTCACTGTGCTCAGCCTGGGCTACGCACACGGCATGCTCAGACGGCGCTTATGAGCCCATGTTGAATTTGTGTTAAATGTGAGGAATAATTATGAATATTTTTCTAATTGTGAAAAAATGCCTTTAATCTTATAAAGACACAGGGTTATTGTAAAATTAGTCGCAAATTGTTCAAGTGAATCCTGTGAGTGCTTTGTTTATTTTAGCAGTTGCAGGAAGTTAAGGAATACTAGGTAGGTTACTAGTTTTTCAACGACTAGAAAAAAGCCCAGGGATCTGAGGGAGGCTCCGCTGCCGGCCCGGCGTTGGGACGGCCTCTCCTCCACCCTGGTGTCACTGGCTGTGGGATGTTGGCTTTGCCTCAGACGCCCTAAGGCGTTTCACAGGATTACACAGCGTGATGGGCGTCTGCTGACACCACTGAGCCCAACCATCACTCTGCATATGGGGAAACTGAGGCTCCAGGTGGCTAAACTGTTGGCTTGGGTGCTAGTCCCACGGTAGCTTGGTGGGAAGCGGTTCCTGACTCAGGCCAAACTTTACCCCTCACACCATGAGGACCCCACTGGAATTGCCCCTAATTGTTATTTGAGCCTTGGGTGAGATTTGAAGCAGATATAGAAGCAAGGCCTGTTCCATTATTTGTAGTGAAAAGCTGTAGAAGCCTAATAATATGGAGAGACATGTCCCCATTCAGTCTGCACCCCGCAGTACTCAGTTCCCTGAGTGTGTGACTGTCACCGACTCCAGATGAAGAAATCTTGGATGATAGATCTGTGGGGCAGGGGAAAGAGAGCCTGATGGTATCGGTAGTCTTTGCCTTCTTGTTAATGCTATTTAAGATGCTTTGAATGATTTTGTCAAATTCTCTGATAATTTTTAGAAGATAAACATATGTATGCAAACATATATCCATACTGGCTTTTGAAATTGCTTTAAAATTTTTGTAGTGTGAAGTTGCATGCATCCTGGAGCTGTTTAATTCTTCCTCAGAAGAACACACTCCTGCCTTGTTCAAAGCGCCGTTAGTCGCCCAGAGTCACCCAGAGTTCCTTTCGTGTCATCTGTTTTAGATCTTGCACGTCCGTAGAGTCTGTTTTCAGGGGAATTCCTTTGGTCGTCTTCATGAGGGTCAGCAAAAGATATTGTTTTTGGCTTCTGTCCTGATTAACTCAGACATTTCAGCGTGTGTTATGATGAGCGGTTTGATGGATGGTCACCTGTACCCTGTGATCCACTGAAACTTGGCTGCGAGGGTCACGCCGTAGTCCTGGGATGTCATAATCTCCCATCTTTTGTTTGATTAATATTTCCTTTTGAGATCTGAAAGGGAAATATCTGGAAGTGTCCTTCGATGAACAGCTACAGTCAGGATGAGAAAGGAGCCATGTCTTTCATGGGCAGAGAAGTCAACATTGACCGTAACAAGTCCACTCAGGGCAGAGCGATAGACACCTCCCCTTTCCAAAGGGGAGAAGAAATAAACACTTAGCTCACAAATGAAAGTGATTTTTCCTAACATTTCCTTAACTTAAATACCTCTAGGTAAAACAAACAAACAAACAAAAAAAACAGCACATGCAAAAGAATAAGTAAAAGAAAATTGTTGTGACAAATAAGAAAGGCATTTAGTTATAATGGGTAAAGTTATACAGTCACTTTAGATTTGTAAGTGCCTTGCTCTATGATGTCAGTAGATAGAATATTCCTTATGCCTGGAACAGCTCTTATTTATAAAACCATGAGATTCTTTACTACACCTTTTACTCTTTTAGAGAGAGGGGGATTTCTTTTAACTCTTTATTTATATAATGTGTTTCACTGTGCCTGTACATACAAATGTTCAGGAAATGTTTAATTATAGCCCCAGTGTTTACAGAGAGATATGAAGTGATTCACTTTATTTAATATTTAATGAGCCCCTCATATTGAGTATGTCTTCTAAGTGGATAGGCTTACCAACTGCAGAATAGTAAAATAAACGGACAAACTTCTTGGTCTCCTGGAGTTTATTGTGGGATAAAACGGACAGGGAAGAAGTAAACAAACTGGCTTATATTATAATTACAACTTGTGACCAAGTTGACCAAGTTGCCCAGTAAGCTGTGGAGGAGAAGCTGCCCTGCCGTGCGATGACAGCTAAGGAGAACCGAAGAGAGTGTGGGAGAGTGGGGAGAGGGGACAGAAGTTCCTCGGCTCCTGAACCCGGGAAGGCTGTGGGGCAGGGCATTGCGGTAGGGAGGAGGGTGAGTGGAGAAGTGGAGGTCTGGTCTAGCTGCGCTCGGAGTCCGGGGGACAGGTTCCCTCCTATTCCAGCGGCAGTGGGGCCTCCCAGAGCAGGAGGGCGGCCCCCTGCAGGGTGGGAGGGAGTTGGGAAGGTGGGACACAGGATGGCAAGGAGGCTTGTACTGTTTATCTTTTTATACTATGTGTTTGTAAGTGTTCAAATATATTATCTATCACTAGCTTTAAATTTTCAAAATTCTAATAGAACCATTTACGGTTACTAAATAAGTAACAATTAAATAATAATTACATCCAGGCCATAATTTAGTATGATTTTGGTTTTAAAAGATGACTTTGGGGTCTTCGTGTGGAGAATAGCTGGGTGGGGCAAGAGCAGAGGTGAAGCATGGAGGCACTTTCCAGGGAGTGATGGTGTAGCTGGGGCAGGGCTGGGCTGGAGGTGAGGTCGCCTGAGAATTGTCTGGGAGGGAGAAACACGATAAGATGTTGGGGCTGAAGAAGCAGGAGGGGAGCTAAGGTAACTGAGCGGTGGAGCCAGGTCCCATGACAGACAGCATCGGGAGAGAGTCCAGTGTGGAGGGATAAATCAGATATTTTGTTAAACGGTCAACTCTGTGCGGCCGTGAACCCCGAAGAGATATTCTCAAGTGGACAGTTAGGCATTTGGAGTAGGAGTCTACATTTGAGGAGGAGATGGGGTTGGTGTTTGGCAGTTAAATTACATCTGATGTGTAAAGCTCTGATAGAGACAGGAAAGGAGCAGAAGGCACAGGGCTCTCAGCGCCAAGACTTGCCCACGTTTTGAGGTTGAGAAGGAAGGGGGTCCTTCGGGAAGACAGAGATACTCAGCCAGAGCAGCAGGAGGAAAACCAGGACGGTGAGGGGTTTCAGAATCCGTGTTTCAGGAAGGACGAAAACCCAGGAGCCTCTAGTTTTAGTCTGGGTTCTGCCACTTCTGTTTATTCTAGAGAGTGTCTCAAAGGTGGCCTTACGTGCATACACACATGCATGCATACACACAAACACACATACACACATGCATGCATACACACAAACATGCATACATGCATTCACACATACACGCATACACACATGCATACATATACACATACATGCCTCACACATACATTCATACACACATACATACACATGCATACACACGTACATGCATGCATACACATACATACACACATGCATATACACATACATACATGCACATATATTTACATGCACACACATACATGAATATACACACATGCATGCAAACACATACATACAAGCATACACACATACACACATACTTACATGCATACACACAGGCATGCACACATACACATATATGTGCATATACACATAGGTATACATGCACATACATATACATGCATAGACATACACATACATGAGCACATGCATGCACAGACACATACACACATGTATACATACATACACACATAGTGAAAGTGGGATATTATAGCTAAAGTTACTTTTATTCACAAAATATTCATTACAAAATTTCATGAAATAGTTGCAAGATATTTCTCTACATGTTGACATATAAATAGAAAAAATATAATATGGGTTTGTTTGTTAGTTTTCTTACATATGGTGACCTTTGGGATGCACTGTATTTTGGTTAAATCATGTAATTTCTTGGAATTTTTCATCTTTCATCTGTATAGTGGGACTAATCTGTCTTATGTATCACACAGGGTTGAGACAGGCAATGTTGAGAATATCAGTCAAATTAATATTTGGGGGTGGCGCCCGTGGCTCATCGAGTAGGGAGCTGGCCCCACATACCAAAAGTGGCAGTTTCAAACCTGGCCTCAGCCAAACTGCAAAACAAAAAATAGCCGGGTGTTGTGGTGGGTGCCTATAGTCCCAGCTACTCTGGAGGCTGAGGCAAGAGAATCGCCTAAGCCCAGAAGTTGAAGGTTGCTGTGAGCTGTGACACCAAAGCACTCTACCGAGGGCAATAAAGTGAAACTCTGTCTCTACAAAAAAAAAAAAAAATTAATATTTGGGTTACATATTAACCTGTAGGAATCCATTGTTCTTATCGTGCAGTACTCTGCTACAATTATCCAAAGGCAGATGATGTATGTGACTTGTTATTACCTTGATAATGTTTCACTTTGAACAACTGTGCACTGGTGACACAAAGGTAGTTGAAATCTGAATTATGTTACCAGGTAAGATTGAATTAATCTTGTTCACACAGCAAGACCGGGGGAGTAGCCATTGAACTAGATGTATTTATAAAAGGAAAATCTTTAACCAAATGATGGTATATTGTTTGAAATCAAAATATAATTTATCTCTGTTAACAACAAAGATATTGTCTGGATGGAGAGATATCCCCAGTGATTGTGGTTGTTATGGGGTTAAAATGCCAAATAAAAGTAAGTCATTGGGAAGGGGAAAAAAAAGCCTTTACAGAACTTATTTAAAACAGGAACAAAGAGTCCATGGAAAGCACCAGGTGTGACTGGGGAAGATAAGGAACAAACTCTTCTGTGTACATATCACTCTGAGATTATTTAATGACTGGAAAGATGACCTCGGCTGGAAGGTGTGGCTGGAAAGTGGGCGTGAAACTGAAGCCTAATCACGTATTTCAGCAGCTCTGATTCCGGGCCTGCTCTGTGGGGAGGCCGTTTCTCCCGCAAGATCCCCCAGGCACCTGCCGCGCTCCACGGGGTTCCTGTTTCCCGCAGGTGCACCTGAGACATCGGTTGCCTTCAGAAGGGCCTGGGCCAGGGCCTGGCTCACAGGGTGGTTTGGTTCCGGGGCCCACAATCTTGAAATCGCTTGTTACTGCTCTCTGTGCAAGGGAGATGCAGGTTATCCCTCTCTTTGGCTTTGCGAAGACTCGTCACCCCTAACTTTCCCACCTCCTTGTATCATGCGATTAAAGCTGAGTGCGCTCAAGGAATGTAATAAAATCTGGAATTAATTAACTGGGCTGAAGATGATTATATTATGAATTAAGTGGCTCCTTCTCAGGTCGCTCCACAATAAATAAACGCATGAAAATGCAGTTTTCAGGGGGTTTAATTTTCAAAAGAGCCTTCACTGATTCCATTAATGTTTATTGAGTCCTATCGGAACCTATTGTATATAACCTCATTTATTCTGATTGAAAATGTCTTTCCGTTCACAGTATGTACATCTACTGGTAATAGAATAAAGAAGTCTTAAGATTCCTCAGCCCCCCAAACCTCACTGCAATAAATGTTTGCTGGGTGACAAGTGTGAACCAATTTGGGACCTTAGCTGGAGCCTGGCACACAGAAGGGGCTTGGTACAAGCTTTGGGAGACAATTTGTCTGGGGAGAGAGAGATCTAATTATAAAAACTAACCATAAGATAACATTTTAAGACACAAAATAGAGGAAATGACAAAGAGATACAGAAGCAGGAAAAAGTTATGTTTATAATCAGCCAGACAACTAAGTGCTTACTTAATTATGTTAGATTTAACAACGTGGTGACAAAATGTTTTCAAAGTCATCTGAATTTTTAGGTGTTTGGTTTGGAGGGAGAGGAAACATTCTACCCTTGTCTTCTGTGTGGCTGGGTGGTGCTCATGCTTTAGAGTGTGAGGAAAGTGGGTTGAGTTTAGGGCGGCCCAGGAGCTTATGAATGTGACCTGGGTCCAAGGATGGTGTTTCATCACCATCAATTCATATCAGGCCGCTTATATTCAATTTCCATTGTCATACATTTCATTACTTGTCAATTGGCTCCATCCAGAAACCAATAAGTTTCAAAGAACAGAAGTTAAAAATACATAACAAATTTTTTTAGATGTGTTGATTTGACCAAATTATCCTGATAGGAACTAAAGCCAAAATAGTCAACACTGAAGTTGATTGTTCATGTTAAATTGTTCCTATTAAATCACCAGCTGAACAAGTATCAGGCTGTCACTAAAAAGCACAACTGGTTTGACTCCTGCAAGTGTTTTCTGAGCCCCAGACTTATTTGATCCACTTAATTCACAGGGGTGGGAGGAGTGGAGCCCTCCTCCAGAGCCCGTGTGTCGTGCGTGAGTGAGATGACATTGCTTCCAGGGAGCAAACAGGAAAGCAACTTCCTTTCTTGTTTTAAAACCACTACATTTTTTTAATGCAGCTCTTCACAGGAATTCTTGTGACCCTCCCTAGACAGCCAGTAGCATCTGATCTCATTGTTTAGAAGCTCACCCTTTTCCTCTCAAGAAGGAGCTATTTACTTAGCATTTGGCCACCACAGCCCAGAAGAGAGAGAAGAAAAACCAAAACACAAAACTAATACAATAAACAAAATCATTTAATGATTTGGGAAGGTGACGTAAAATCACAGAAGGAGAGGGACACACAGCTTCCGGCTCACTGGATTTGTGATGTTGGAAACAGATCTTGGCTCTTCCATTATTTGAAAAAATATCAACTGAGACAGAGTCAGAGTTGCAGACTCACAGCCTACGGGCAACTTCTGACTGAGACAGTGTCCAAAAGAGAAAAAAAAAAACAAAAAAGAAATTGAGTTGGGATGCTTTAAGTGGGCTACGCACTTCAGTTCCACCAAGACCTCTCTGGTCCCTGTTGTCTCATACCTGACTTGGGTTTTGTGCCACAGCCCTGCCTCTGGGGCCCCGAGATCACCACGCGGGGTGGGAATGGCCTCCGGCCTGTCTCTCACCTCGATGGTTTCGTGAATCTTAGATGCTTAGTGAACACTGTTGAATGAGTGGATGGATAATAGCATGAAACAGATCCCTGTATCCGGTTTAAGTGCGTTTGCACATGAGTTCCGTGAGTGCAATTTTCTGAAAATGCTATCGATGTGTGTAATTCTATGGAAGAGGAAGAGGGGCAAGGTAGTTTCTTGTTTTGTGGGAACTGGGGGACTTAGACTTTTGATGACATTCAGATTATTGGCCTGGAATTTGTTGAGAATATGGAAACTAGTTCTTCTTTCTTGTCTTTTACTGGAAGCCCAGTACGTGTAAGTATCTCTTGCCCATACTTGTAAGCATCCTGTTATCCATGTGTTTAATTCAGCTTTCTATTTAACTTTCTCCTCCCCACCATCCTTATCCCCCAAAGAATAAGTTCTTTATCAATTTGGTGACATAAATTAATTGTCGTGGAAAGGAATAACGTGTGTCAGAGGAGTGAGTACGTACCATTTGTCTTCAAATAAGTCTCCAGGATGTGAAAATAATCAGAAGGGGAAGCTGTGTGTTCAGGTTTTAGCTCTTTAAAATTTTTCAAAAGCACATTTTAGGTCTGAGGTCAGTAAATTAGAATCCCGTTGATTCTAAAATTGACATTTTATTTTTAGTTCAGTTTTTCTGTAGCTTCCCATTGATTAAAAAAAAATATTCGTTCTATTTACTCCTTCAATCAATATTTATCAAGTACCCATAATATGCTAATTGTTTGAATTCACCAGAATTCTCCTTGCTTCAATTTAGCAAAATCAACAGAAGGGAACATTCAGGCCAATGGGACAGGCTCTGTGAGACACAGGCTGCCATTTTCAGGGCAGCAGCTGTGGCCACCAGGGCACTGCTGGTCCCGGTGTGAGGCGGGCCCCTTGTGTGGCCAGGGGCGGTGTGAGGGACCTCTCCTCGAGTCTCCAACCCTCTTCTGTTCCCTGACATGGTGCTGTGCTTCTGCAGTTCCCCAAGCATGGGTTCGTTTCTTCCCTTCCTCTCTAGCCTGTCTTGAAGCCAAAGACACAGATCATACACCTGCTTGTTCAAGCTCAGCAAGTATCTCGGGTGCCTGGTACCTGCCCAGCCCTGCTTATGCTCTGAAGGGCAAGGTGGTGCAGCTCCCTTCACCCTGCACATCCCGGAGAGCGTTTCACACCAGTCCCTGAAGGTCAGACAGGAATGCCACCGTTGGAAAGCCTTCGTCTAACATCTCCTGGGACAAGCGCAGCCTCTGCCACCGCCGGGGGTTTAAATGAGCCAAGCTCGTGTTGCTCCGAAGCTGCCCTCCTTTTGTTGCCATATTGATTTATACTTGAAGGGAACGGACACAAAGCATCCCGTGTTTGGGGTTTACAAATTTCACAGAGTAGTTAGGCTATAAATGAAGAATGAGTCTATGCATTTGACTTGGGTATTGTTTTTAATAATACACATCCTATTTGATTAACATGTGTGAAAACGGTCATCAAAATTAGTGTACCTTTTAACTATCAGAAGAATCTTACCACTTGATCATTATACTCTATTGATTTTCCTAGAGTAAGGGGGAAGAATTTCATGTAGTTTAAAATATGAATAATGTTCACACCTGCAAACCATTATTCTGCCTCCTTAAATTTCAGAGCTCCATTCACATCATCTTACATTTCATTGCTTTGTTTGGGGATGGTGTTGAAAAAGTAAAATCACAGGACGTGCCACCATTGTTGATTCTAAGTGAAAAGCCATAGGCTATCAACACTGCTGGTGCTTATGTTCTGTGTTATGATAGAAAAAATAAAAGGCACGCTTTCTCTGGCTTTCCCCAGAGTGGATTGGGTGGCGTCTCGCCTCACGTGGGACAGAGCCTGCGTTTTCCTCATAGTCTGAGCTCTGTTTTCTTGTAATCACTGTGTCAACTTAAAGAGGGAGAGGAAAATGTTTTGATTGGAAGGAAAAAAACTCTATTTAGGCTAGACATGATCTAGTGAGAGACTCACCTTGTGCAGCTGTTTGAATTTCAGAGAATAATCAGAACATTGTGTAGAATGATCCTGAGATGTTATTATCTAACAGAATCACACCGATGTCTAATTAATCCCACATTAACTGTCATGGCAGCATGATAAACAACAAGACTCGTGGTAAAGGTTTCAATACTGAACCCACACAACAGTTAGAAAGAAATAGAACTGGGCAGCGCCTGTGGCTCAGAGGAGTAGGGCACTGGACCTATATACCGGAGGTGGAGGGTTCAAACCCAGCCCGGCCAAAAACCGCAAAAAAAAAAAAAAAGAAAGAAAGAGATAGAGCTAAAAAAAATTCCTTCCATTTAATTCGTTAGCTGGAGACAGCACAAGAAACAGAAGTAAAAGTCCAGTCTAAGTTTAGGGCTGCTTATTGAGCAAGCTTTGACAAATCATAATATACCCCAACAAGGTGCTGGAGAGGCTGTAACAGTGAACAGAACCCCCGGCTCCCTGAAGAGGAACAGTGCCCGGGTTTGGTGGGGTGATGGTGAGCTCTGCTGGACTCTCTTCTGGTTCGGGTTGTTGTCTTCATTTGGGGCCACCGCGTTTTGAGAGATATTCATGAACTTGAGAGCATCTAAGAAAAAGTACACAGAAATAGCAAGAGCTGAAAAGATCGTGCCCATGAATGAAAGGACCTGTGGGTATTCTGAGAGCAGCTTAGAGGGAACATGGCATTGGAAGGGCTGCAGGTGGCCTGGTTAGACTGTGCTGCTGTGAAACCAAGTGTGCAATGAAGACACTGCATCTAAAACTTTCAGAGGGCGCAGAACATTTTAACAATTAGAACCATTTTGAGTCAACTGGGTTAACTTAAAAAGTTGTGAGATTGTGTAATCATGGTATTTACGGATGCTGCAAGATCATTCTTTTACGAGGAAGTTTTCTATCTGAGTGATTTACTAGCAGACGTCAGCTAAGACCTCCTCATTCTAAGACCAAAAACTTCCTTGAGCTCAGCATGTAAATTTTGATTATATAAAATATAGTTCTTTTTTTCTTATTGTGAGAGCAGACAATCAATCTGTAGTGGCTCACATTTTCTTTTTTAACAGTGTCAGATCTGTATGGCAGTGGGCACGGCTGCTTTAAAACAAAGGTTATGACTTCATGGCAATAGGCTGAGGGCCAAGAGATAAAATCTCATGCAGGCATAAGACTGCGCCTCCATCACAATGTTGGAGAGTACTATCAGCCTGCGTTCACAGTTAGGGCTCGCCTCTCCGCTGAGCACAATGGCCCCTTAATTTCTGCTCAATTTCTAGGGTGGACTCAAGGCTCTGTCAGACGTGTGGGGGGTGGAGTGGAAAGTCAAGGTGAAATGATGTGGAAGGAACAAAGAATCAAAAGCTTTGTGACATTTGAAATACACACCTATATTTATACTGAAGTTTTTCTGGCTCATTTTTAACACAAAATTATGTGATTTAATTGATCTTTTTCATTTGATTGCTTTGTGGGATAGACGAAGATCAAACAACATCAGGACTCAAGGTGCATTGCCCAGAAAAATATGCATATCTGTGTTAATGGATAGACAGTGTCGGTGAAAACACGGTCCTTCAGACCCCCACAGTGGCTGAGCGATGCGCTGGTACGTGTGGGATGAGGCTGCGGACTTGCCGAGTTCTACAGAGCACAGCTCTGCGGACCAGATTCTGAGTCCATGGGGACTTTGAGAAATGAGGTCTGGTCCGACCAGGGGAAACTTTACTTTGAATGATCTTGAGTGATTTTCCCAAGGATAAGCTTCCAGGACATGCACAGTGGTGACTCAAACCCAAATCTAGTGACCTAATCTTATACTCTATATCTAATTATTTACTTAATTGTATCCCATGAACATTTTGATACTAGACTCAGGTGAGGAAGGAGAGAAGCCCCACAGTGCCCTGATGTGGGTGTGCTGGTGGGGAGTCGGGGCCCCACTTCATGGCCACAGTTTGGGAGGAGGGTTTACAGTCTCTCTTCGTGCTGGGAGAGCTAGTTTTTGAACCATTACCCATCTGTCTGCAATAAAAGCAGCCTCCCCAGCATGGTGTATTGGACCCTAATCCTTGAGTAATGATTATAGATGGGAAAGTGTCTCTAGGGCAATTCCTGGTGAGAACTCGGAGTCCTAGGAAGGATCTATTTATTAAAAATCAGCCAACAGCAATTTTCCCTTTAACTGTCTTCTTTGAGTCTTTGCTCCTTAAATATTCATGAAACCTGCAGTGATTTAAGATTAAAGATCTCCACAAGATAAGTAGTTCCTGGAATCTTATAGCCATGGTGGTATCTGGACCCGTTTCTGAGTTTCCCCTGTAATAGTTTGAAATCCCTTTGCAAAGCTTGTATTGCTTTCATTTACTGAAAATGAACAATGCGGAGGCAGGGCCCAAAGGACATTAAAACCCCATTATAGTTCACTTCCTGAAACCGTGCATTTGGCCGTCCTGCAGGTACAATCACTTCCCTCCGTGTCCAGGGAAGTGTGGTATTTCCTTCTCTGCCAGCTGCCCCGTCTCTGAAGTCGTCTTCACTGGTGTTTATCGAATGAATAAATAAATTCAGATAATGCCATGCCTCAAGTCTTCTTGTTGTGACCAAATTTGATTCTCAGGGGGGAGATGGAATCTACATGACATAATCTATTATAATAAGTATCTGGACATAATTACAGTACCCTTGGGCCAAATCCAATCTTTGATTTTAATTGAATACTAACATTTAAATTAAATTAAACCAAATGCTATAATGATAGTATAAGGAGATTCATAAAGAGAGAAACATTTTACATCAGTCTTCATACTGATAACACTGAAACGATGCCCATTAGGGAATTATTTTGATACCATTTCCATCCATTCTGCTCTCTGTAAAGTAAATATATAAATTCAGATACGATAAGGACCATCCACCCTTAACTAAAAGATGTTTTTATAACACACAGATTTTTCCAAGAAGGAAATTGGGTCTTCTCCCACCCTCTGAATTGCTCTTTATTAAAAAGAAAAGTTTGTTCTGTGTTGTCCCTCCCAGCACTGTGAATGGTGTGTGATCAGACTTTATGGGGGGTGTTCCCACAGGGGTGTAGTTTGGAAGTGAATGAGTGACTCCGATATTCAAAGTCCTCACTTTGTCAGGGTTAGACACTTCTCTTACCCTGTTTTTGTTTGTGGTTTCCAATCATAAGGGATGCAAGTCAAATTTGTTTCAAGCATTTGAGAAGATAATGACCTATCATGAGCTGAAACCTTCCTGAGGGTTTCTACATTTGCCGTAAGGAGGAATTCCTGTGACAATGCAGTGGCTGTGTTCCCGTCTGACTTTGTTTTTCTGAGGTATTCCTTCCTCTTCAGCTGGTCAGTCAAGGTTGTCGTTACAGTTAACACTGAGATGTCAAAAGCTGATTTTTTCAAAGTATGAGTATCAATGGCATTTGAGTCATAAGGAGATGCCTCACACCGAGCTGGGCACGAGGCTCCCGACCTGTCTCTGTGTGTGCTGTTGCTTCTGTTAAAAGATCAGCTGTAACAAACCACAGCAAAACAATTTTGGATGGTCAATAGGATTTTTAATTGCAAAGATTTCCTCTGACGTGAGTGTTAATGAATGTCAAAGCAATAACATAAAGAGACATGACTTGTTTAATGATTGATAGAATAAGAAAACACAAGGTCTTTGGTCAGATGAATGACTGCTGGTTGGTGCTCGTTCACCCCAGGAGTATCAGAAGGGATCTGGAGACAGGCAGTGATGGCCCAGGAGCGACGGCAGGAGGTGGCAATGGGGCTGCTGTATTTTTTTTTTAAATAATTTTATTGAATCATAATTATGTACATTGGTGCAATCACAGGGCA